>JAKOOJ010000009.1:433679-683679 GCA_022577455.1 Arizona elegans | reverse complement strand
TTCCTCGAAGGTCCAGATACGAAGCTGAAAGAGTGAGCGATGAAAATACTCTGCAGATTGAATTAGCCACACCGCGGGACAGGCAGCCTCCTGACGATTAAGAGAGCTTCATTTTCACTTCTTTCATTTTTTAGGAGGATTAGTTTGGCTTGGATTTTAATCTTTCCTCCAGATTGTGGAAAGGGAAATAAAAACTTGAAAAACGATAGCTTGCCTGCTTTTCCTGATTACTCACCTCATTGTGGATACAATTTTCTTCCAAACTACCGCAGCGCTTGGAAAGGATTTCAGATGCTTCTCCAGCAAGAGTTGTGGCATTTCCAAAGGGCAGGCTTAGAGTTTTCTGGATGAATTTTATTAAGGAGCTAGAGCAGGGGTGTCAAACTTGATTTCATTGAGAGCTGCATCAGGGTTGGGTTTGACCTTGGGGTGGGGGGTGGGCGTGGCCAGGGTGGGTGTGGCCAGCTTGACATCACTTGTGTCGGGGACGCCCGTGGCGGCCCGAGCGCTCTGCCAGCGAAAACGGACTCCTGAGCTCTGTTTTCGGCTGTAACTGCCTCCTGCAACCCTCTGCCAGTGAAAACAGAGCTTGGGAGGGCTGCCCGTGGCCCTCGTAAGCTCCACTTTCAGCTGTAATGGCCTCCTGCAGCCCTCTGCCAGTGAAAACAGAGCTCGGGAGGGCTGCCTGCGGCCCTCACAAGCTCCGTTTTTGACTGCGACAGTGTTCTGAATCCCTCTGCCAGTGAAAACGGAGCTCGGGCGGGCTGCCCACAGCCCTCACAAGCTCCGTTTTTGGCTGCGACAGTGTCCTAAATCCCTCTGCCAGTGTAAACGGAGCTCGGGTGGGCTGCCCACAGCCCTCACAAGCTCCGTTTTTGGCTGCGACAGTGTTCTGAATCCCTCTGCCAGTGAAAACGGAGCTCAGGTGGGCTGCCCACGGCCCTCACAAGCTCCGTTTTTGGCTGTGACAGTGTCCTGCAGTCCTCTGCCACTGAAAACAGAACTTGGGAGGGCAGCCTGCGGCCCTCACGGGCTCCATTTTCAGCTTCAACGGCGTCCTGCAGCCGCCTGCCAGTGAAAACAGAGCTCGGGAGGGCCACATCCAGCTCTTGTGAGCTCAGTTTTCACTAGCACTGTGGGCCAGTCCTTTGCTGTTTCTAGGACGGCCCCATGGGTCAGATCTAAGCACCTCATGGGCCGGATCTTGCCCCCGGACTTTGAGTTTGACACCCCTGAGCGAGAGCATCAGGGAGAGAAGAAAAGTGGCAATTTAGCCAACTAAGAGTTGAATTAATCACTCAGAAATGTTTGGCTTTTCAAGGCATTTTTGATGCTGCTGAACAGAGGTATCCAATGGACCTTGGCAACTTTAAGGCCTGTGGACTTCAACTCCCAGAATTGCAGCCAAAGAAGCCCGTACAATCCTAGGCTGCATTAACAGAGCAAGATAGAATCAAGATTATACTGTTGTAGAATGATGGGACCAAACAACATTCCTTGGTCAGCCAGAGACAGTTTTTATTGCGCAAGGTTCAGAGGCAGATTGGTTCTTGCTATCCGAACAAAGGAAAGAGCCCTGATATAACTGCTTTTATACATATCCAAGACAAAGGATTCTGCTGGCACAGCAGTTTTCCATATATGGTTAACATACATCCGTTACATGATAATTGACACTTTTTAATTACTAAATTCCTGCCTTAATTTATAGTACATGAGATAATTTTAGCTAAACATCCTCCTTAGTTCTGTATCTGCTGATGCGTAGATTTATGGCTTCCTTTGATAATAAGTAACTTCTTGTTCCATATGGATGTCCTTACATCCTTGACAACTAGGCCCCTTCAGAAGATATATATATATATATATATATATATATATATATATATATATATATATATATATATATATATATATATATATATATATATATATTACCCAGGATGTAATTTAGCTGACTTAGTGTAATCTTCCAAACAAGTATTGTTCTTCCCAACCAGCACATTTCTTTCTTACAATAATGTGAATAAGGAGGGCCCTTCAGTGTTCATATAGCTGATCCTGCATCATTCACATTAACATGAAGTGCTAGTACCACTTTATAATGCTTGGTAAGGCCACATTGCATCCAGTTTTGGTCACCACAATATAAAAAAGACGTTGAGATTCTGGAAAGAGCGCAGAGAACATCAACAAAGGTAGTTAGAGGACTGGAGGCCCAAACATATGAAGAACAGTTGCAGGCATTAGGTGTGTCTAGTTTAATGGAGAGAAGAACTAGGGGTGATATGATAGCAGTTTTCCAATATTTGAGGGGCCGCCACAGAAAGGAAGGGGTTGACCTATTCTCCAAAGCACCAGAAGGCAGAACAAGAAGCAACAGACGGAAGCTAATCAAGGAGAGAAGCAAGCTAGAATTAAGGAGAAATTCCCCGATAGTGAGAACAATTAATCAGTGGATTGGCTTGCCTCCAGAAGTTGTGAGGCTTTTAAGAAGAGACTGCACAGCCATTTGTCTGAAATGGTATAGGCAGTGATGGCTAACCTTTTTGCCATCGCGTGCCAGAAAGGGGGGGAGGCGGGGAAGGTTCGCGCATGTGCGTGCCCACACCCATAATTCTATGCACCCCGCCCCGTGCATGTGCACGTGACCCCACCTCCCCCCTGCTCCTGGCATGTGATGACCTGATAGGCCCGTTTTTCTTTCTCACCTGGCTCCAGATCCACTATGCATCTGGGAAGGGCGAAAACAGCCTTCCCCAGCCCCTTGGAGGCCCTCCGGAGGCCTGAAACGGCTTGTTTCCCAAATTCCTGTAGGACAGGAAGTGACGTTTTTGCTGTCCCCAGCCTCCAGAGATGCCTAGAGAGGCTCTGGAGGCTGGGGACAGCAAAAAATGTCACTTTCTATCCAACCGGAAGTTGGGAAACGGGCTGTTTCAGGCTTCCGGAGGGCCTCTGAGGGGGCGGGGAAGGCAGTTTTTGCCCTCCCCAGATGCATAGAGAGGATTTGGAGCCAGGTGAGAAAGAAAAACGGGCCTTCCCCACACACCCCCCCAGGCCTTCCGGAGGCAGGAAACAGCCTGTTTCCCTACTTCTGGTGGGCCCAGAAGGCCCAAAAATCAGCTGGCCAGCGCGCGCATGTGCGCTAGAGCTGAGCTGGTGTGCCAGGCAATATGGCTCCATGTGCCACCTGTGGCACGCGTGCCACAGGTTCGCCATCATGGGTATAGGGTCTCCTTCTGGAGAGGGGATTGGGTTGGAAGACCTTCAAGGATCCTTCCAACTGGGTTATTTTGTTAATTCCCCAGCCAGCAAAGCGAGTGCAAAATAGCAATAGCAATAGCGCTTAGACTTATATACTACTTCACAGTGCTTTTACAGCCCCCTCTAAGCGGTTTACAGAGTCCGCCTATGGCCCCCAACAATTTGCGTCCTCATTTGACCTACCTCGGAAGGATGGGAGACTGAGTCAACCTTGAGGCTGGTGAGATTTGAACTTCCAAATTGCAGGCAGCTGGCAGTCAGCAGAAGTAGCCTGCAGTACTGCACTCCAACCACTGCGCCACCGCAGGCTGGGGAATTCTGGGAAGTTGAAGTCCACAGGTCTTAAAGTTGCCAAGGTTGGACACCCCTGATTTAGAGGGTTACGCCCATTACAGGACATCAAAGTAAGTGAGCTGGTGTTTCCATAGTAACCTTTTGTGTTATTCTCCTGCATCACAATGCACAGCTTGCCCATAAAGAGGCTGGGAGTCAGCCTGGTCCCTTAAAGAAGTCAAGACTGCTTCAACCTTTTGGATGCTCCCACTCCTCTCCCACGGCTTGAATGCCTAGACCACATCATGGCACGATTCCATCACAGCAGAAGCAGCAGTAGAAACTGTCGTTGGATGAGGAAACGCAGACCCCGTGGTGGGGGCTCTGGACGACGGGGCAAGGGCAGGAGAAGGGGGAAAGGAGGCCGTAAGAGGAGAGGTGGGTTATGGGCGATTTCTCTTTTGGCCTTCTGGAGGGAAGGAGATACGTCTTTGGAATGGACTGTCTCATGAGCTGAATGGGCCTACAACCCAGAGCCCTTGTCAAATTAAGTCCTCAGCAGTGAGTATCCATTCTTTAAAGAGGAAAAAGATCTGGAGAAGGCAAATGATACAATAGAAAGGCACATCCACATCCAGCCTGCATGAATAGTGATTTTTTTTAACTTGCTTTGAAGAGTGAGGTGGCTGGCAGTTCTAGTCCTACTTGGACATAAAAGCCAGCTGAGGGACTTTGGGTCAATTACTAGGAGGCTCTGAGTTCTAGTTCTGCCTTGAGCATGAAAGCTGGTTAGGTGACTTTGGGCCAATCGCCAGGAGACTGTTGAGTTCTAGTTGTGCCTTAAGCATGAAAGTCAGCTGGGTGACTTTGGGCCAGGAGACGGTGAGTTCTAGTCCCACTTTAAGGATGAAAGCCAGCTAGGTGACTTTGGGCTAATCACCAAGTGAGTTCTAGTCCCGTCTTTAACCCTAGGTTAAAAAAAAAACACCAATTTTTTGTGCTACCAGGAACATACAGCTCCCATTTTCATTTATGTAGTTTCATCTGTTGTGGAATCTCCCAAGAACCCTGGAATCCAAGAGGTCAATTTTTATAAACAAATTTTACCTGTGCAGATTGGACTCGATATATCCGTGACGGCGAACCTATGGTACCTGTGCCCAAAAGTGGCAAGGGAAGCATGTTGCCCGGCACACGCGACCTTGCCTGTTTGTCTGCCAGGTTTCTGGCAGCATACATGTGCAATGATCAGCTGTCCTTTGCGCGCACAGCAGTGTCGAAAACCCGGCGTGCACATGTGTGCCAGCCAACTGATTGTTGGGTGTGCATCAGAGGTGGATTTCAGCAGGGTCTGAACTGTTCTGGAGGACCGGTAGTGGAAATTTTGAGTAGTTCAGAGAACCGGTAAATACCACCTCTGACTGACCCCGCCCCCATCTATTCTCTGCCTCCCGAGTCTCAGCTGATTGTGAAGAAATGGGCATTTTGCAGTAACCTTTCCCTGGAGTGGGGAGGGAATGGAGATTTTACAGTATCCTTCCCCTGCCACGCCTACCAAGCCATGCCCATCAATCCATGACACGCCCACCATCACTAAGCCATGACGCACCCACCAAGCCACACCCACAGAACCCACCACTGGTACGCATGTGCACCAGAACCTGGAAGTTTGGCTTTTCTAGAGTGCGGCCCCGACGAGCGTGCTTAAGCTGTTAAGTAGCACTTAGCTGCCAGCTGCCTGCAATAACTGCGAGTTCAAATCTCACCAGGCTCAAGGTTGACTCAGCCTTCCGAGGTAGGTAAAATGAGGACCCGGTTTGTGGGGGCAATAAACTGACTTTGTATAAAAAAAAAAGAACACCGCTTGGTGGGGGGGCAAAAGCCCTACTAAGCAGGTATATACAAAAGTATGAAGGCTTTTGCTTAACGCATTGTAAGCCGCCCTGAGTCTCCGGAGAAGGGTGGCATAGAAATCGAACCAATCAATCAATCAATCAATCAATCAATCAATCAATCAATAAATGGAAGGAAGGAAGGAAGGAAGGAATCTGTGGTGGCACAGTTGTTATAAGGCAGTATTGCAGGTAACTCTGCTCAAAGTCAGGAGTTCGATTCTGATCAGCTCAAAGTTGACTCAGCCTTCCATCCTTTCGAGGTAGGTAAAATGAGGACCCAGATTGTGGGGGCAATAAGATGACTTTGTATAAAAAAGAACACCGCTTGGGGGGGCGAAAGCCCTACTAAGCAGGTATATACAAAAGTATGAAGGCTATAGCTTAAAAGTATTGTAAGCCGCCCTGAGTCTCCGGAAAAGGGCGGCATATAAATCGAACCAATAAATA
This sequence comes from Arizona elegans, assembly GCA_022577455.1. Taxonomy (NCBI): domain Eukaryota; kingdom Metazoa; phylum Chordata; class Lepidosauria; order Squamata; family Colubridae; genus Arizona; species Arizona elegans. The sequence continues at coordinate 677,800 of JAKOOJ010000009.1, read as the reverse complement.
AATAAATAAATAAATTTCCGTGCGACCTTTTGAGCACTCGGTGCCGAAAAGGTTCGCCATCACTGCAATATATAAAGATATCAATTCTTGAAACCTGATTCCTTTTCCTGGGCAACTGGCTATTAATTTGGCCCTTGAAACAAAATTTTGATCTCTTTTTTTTTTCTTTTCAGGAGGGACAACGTCTAATTAGTAGAGAAAGAGTAATAGTATTAACAAAAAAAAAATGTTGTCTTATTGTTTTTCGTCATGCAGGTTGTAGAGGAAAGGGAAGGAGGAGAAGAAGAAGACACTAGAAGAAAACTCTTGTTCCAAACTGAGGCAACTTTCCTCTTCAATGTTTTCAGCAGCAAATGAACAAGAACAATCCTGCAATAAAGCCTGAAATGCTGTACAGACACACTTAAACAAACGGGAAAGTTCATTTTAAACACTAAGATATTTATAGTAACACAATAGTATGAATTAATATATAGAAGGGAAATATAATTTACAAAACCTAAAAATTACAGAATATCTCTATCTATCTATCTATCTATCTATCTATCTATCTATCTATCTACCTACCTACCTACCTACCTACCTACCTATCATCTCCATCCATTATCTATCTATCTATCTATCTATCTATCTATCTATCTATCTATCTATCTATCTATCTATCTATCTATCTATCTATCTATCTACCTAGCTACCTACCTACCTACCTACCTACCTAATCTATCTACCTACCTACCTACCTACCTACCTATCATCTCCATCCATTATCTATCTATCTATCTATTTATCTATCTATCTATCTATCTATCTATCTATCTATCTATCTATCTATCTATCTATCTATCTATCTATTTATCTACCTACCTACCTATCTACCATCTCCATCCATTATCTATCTATCTATCTATCTATCTATCTATCTATCTATCTATCTATCTACCTACCTACCTACCTACCTACCTACCTACCTATCTATATCGATAAATCAATAGATCCAGGAAATATATGTATCACTGACACAGGGGTGGGTTCTACTTACCTTTACACTAAGTGAACTGTTGTAAGTTGAGGATATTGGTCTTTTGAGATGCTACGAAATTTACATGTTACATATAAAGATATTGAGCATGCAGACATCACAGATCAATCAAATGAAGTTAACCCATGAAAGGACACATTCCAAACTTAATATATTTGAACTGTATATAAAGTGATTCTCTACCTTTCTAAATTGCTCTGGAGAAAAGGAAGGCTCCGTAAGAGATTCAGCCAGACTGTCTTATGTTTGTTCAAGTCCAGCCCATAAACATGCTTGAAAGCTACCTGCTGATTCACTCGATTCCTTCCCTTTAGGTTGACAGTCTTCATCGTGTTATTCCGTTCTTTGGGCACACCACAAGGGAGATGCGTTTCCCCGTGGGCGCAGGTGAAGTTCAAAAGAGAATTAAGCTGCTGCACTGTGGGAAGCAGGAGAGAGGTTAGCTTCTGCCTAATTTTGTATTTAAGAGATTTGGGCTACTTTACCGCAGTAGCCAAAAAAGGTTTACGGAGCTTACAGTTTTTTCAGCTTAATTAGTGGGTATACTAGGTCTGTAGCTCAGGGTTAAAATGAGGGCTCCTTGGTGCTCTCTGAGCTTGGTTGTTTTCTTGCAGGCGTTTCACGACCCAAAACTAGGTAACATCATCAGTGCTAAAAGGGAATGGGGTTTGTGGAAAGGAGGAGGAGGAGGAGGAGGAGGAGGAGGAGGAGGAGGAGGAGGAGGAGGAAGAAAACTGTAGTGTCCTTGGTACGCTCTGAGCTGACATAACAATAGTTGAAAAGAAAAAGTATGGTTCATTGACATTGCAATACCTGGTGATGCACGGATTGAAGATAAGCAGCAAGAAAAAATCACAAAGTACCGGGACTTGCAAATTGAAGTCGAGCGACTGTGGAAAAAGAAATCGTGTGTTGTCCCGATTGTAATTGGAGCCCTTGGAGCAATACCCAAAGGGCTACCCTGCTATTTAGAAATTCTAAATTTACCGGACTTGAACATTTTGACTCTACGAAAAACCACTTTACTCGGAACAGCTTACATCCTCCGACGATACCTTAACAGTTCCTGGGTCCTTAGTTAGGACTGGAGCTGCTGAGCTATTAACCAGCCTCAAAGGCTGTGAATCTCACCAAAGATTAAATAATAATAATAATAATAATAATAATAATAATAATAATAATAATAATATATTGCAATACCTGGTGACCTGGTGATGCACGGATTGAAGATAAGGAACAAGAAAAAAATCACAAAATACCGGGATTTGCAAATTGAAGTTGAGCGACTGTGGAAAAAGAAATCGTGTGTTGTCCTGATTGTAATTGGAGCCCTTGGAGCAATACCCAAAGGGCTACCCCGTTATTTAGAAATTCTAAATTTGCCGGACTTGAACATTTTGACTCTACAAAAAACCACCTTACTCGGAACAGCTTACATCCTCCGACGATACCTTAACAGTTCCTAGGTCCTTGGTTAGGACTCGAGCTGCTGAGCTATTAACCAGCCTCAAAGGCTGTGAATCTCGCCAAAGATTAAATAATAATAATAATAATAATAATAATAATAATAATAATAATAATAACTTTCTTGTCATTTCATGTATACACAGTATATTCATACAACGAAATTCACTTAACACCCAAAGACCAGGTCCAACACACATAACAATCCGCAAACACACTCCCCACCACCACAAATTCCCCACCTCTAAACCATCCAAACATCCACACAACAGACCAAGTAATGCTGTCCAACAGCTCACTGATGGTGGCCCTTTAGTTCATTGTGGAGTACAATTATAGCTCTGGGATAAAAACTATTCAGAAAATGTGAGGTCCAAGTTTTTTTTTTTTTATTGCAAAAGTTTTACAATTACATTTTCACCCCTTTTTCCCCCCCTCATCCCAACCCAAACTTCCCAACCTCCCTAACCCACCCTAACCTTCCCCTCTCCCCCAGACTTCCACACAATATACTCATATCAAATAAAAGGAAAAACCCTCCTTTGTATATAAAACTTGAACCCCTCCCTCCCCCTTATAAATTTTCATCATCATTACATTAAGCTGTTTCTATCTTAATATAACATTTTCACATAAGTTCTCATCCTCATTACCTTAAAATATTTCTATCTTAATATAACATTTTCAAATAAATTTTTCATCCTCATTACCTTAAAATATTTCTATCTTAATATAACCTTTTCAGATAAAAGCTATTTGATACTTCCTAGTTTGATATTTGTTCTGAACATAATCTATCCACCTCTTCCATTCCCATTCATAAGTCTCTTGTGAACAATCTTTTAAATATGCTGAAATCTTCGCCATCTCTGCAAACTGGCCATCTTCAAAGTCCATTCCTCAATCGTGGGCAGCGCTTCATTTTTCCAGTATTTACCTATTAACAGTCTTGCTGCTGTTATCATATGCAGTATCAGTTTTGTTTCACCCAATGTAGAACCCTTAGCTATACCCAATAAAAACAATTGTGGAGAAAATTGAATTTTTTTCTTCAAAACATTCTGCATGACCCACCAAATTTTTATCCAAAAAGCCTTAACTTTCTTACAGGTCCACCAAACGTGATAATATGTAGCATCTAGACAATCACATCTCCAACATTTAAGCTGCACATTAGGGTACATACACGACAATTTTTTGGGGTCTAAATGCCATCTGTAAAACATTTTATAAAAATTTTCCCTCAAATTCTGCGACTGTGTAAATTTAACATTCTGAACCCAAATTTTTTCCCATGTTTCCAACATCACTGGTTCCTCAAAATTTTGTGCCCACTTAATCATACAATCTTTAACTAATTCAGTTTCTGAATCCCTTTCTAACAGAACATTATAAAGTCTTTTAATATGCATTGGGCCTTTCTCTTTTATATGTCTGACCAATTCTTCCTCATACTCCATAATACCAGTTTTTTGGTCCTCTTTCCATCTCCATTGCAATTGATTGTATTGTAACCAAGTTAGATTAATCCCTTCAGCCAACAATGTCTGTAATGTCTTCAGCTGCCATCTGCCCGCATCTGTAAAAAGAACCTCTTTATATAAACCCCCCCCGAGTGACATTATATTTGTATTCCACAAAGTATGACCAAGATCCAGCCATAGCGGTATTTTATAATCCCAATTGATTCAGTGCTTCTTCCAAACTCTCAACAAAGAATCTCTAAGTATATGGCTTTTAAATACTTTGTCCACTTTACTGTCATAAAATAAGTAAGCGTGCCATCCAAATTCCAAATCGAAACTTTCTGCATTTAATATTCCAGTCTTTTTTCCTCCAAACCAATCGCTTGTTAAAGTCAAAGCTGCTGCATCATAATATAACTGTAGGTTTGGAAGTTTAAGACCTCCCCTTTCTGGAACGTCTTGCATAATTTTCAATTTTACTCTTGGTTTTTTCTCGTTCCAGACAAACTTGTTCACTCCAGTTTGCCATACTTTTAGTTGTTTATCATTTTTGAGCACCGGAATCATTTGAAACCAAAAAAGAAATCTTGGCAAAATATTCATCTTAACTGCTGCTATTCTTCCAAGTAAAGACAGCTGCAGTTTTTTCCAAGTCTCCATATCTTTTTGGACCTCTCGCCACAACACCTCATAATTATTTTGAAACAATTTCATATTTGATTCTGCAACCTGAACTCCTAGGTATTTTACCTTTGGTACAATCTCAAAACCTGCCCTCCTTTCAAGCTCATATTTACGATCTTGTGTCATATTTTTGACTACCATCTTAGTTTTTTTCTGGTTCAATCTAAAACCTGAAACTTTACCATAGTCTTGTATAATGTCCTTCATCTGAATTATTGATTCCATTGGCTGTGTTAGGGTAACAACCAGATCATCTGCAAATGCCTTTATTCTGTAATCCTCTTGCCTTATCATTATACCTTTCAAGATATTAGAGTCCCTTATTGTATTTAACAAGACTTCTAGTGTTAAAATAAACAACAATGGGGACAACGGACATCCCTGTCTTGTTCCTTTTTCGATTTTAAACTCTGTTGTCAAACTTCCATTAATAATAATCTGTGCCTTTTGGTCTTGATAAATTGCTGAGACCGCCTGTATAAATTGGTCCCCAAAGTCCATCCTTTTTAAAGTCTTTAGTAGAAAATTCCAGTCCACTTTATCAAAGGCCTTCTCTGCATCCAGGAAAACCAGCACTGCAGGGATCTGTTTATTCTTCTCAAGATATTCCAATAAGTCTATTACTTGCCTTACCTTGTCATTCATGTGTGCCTACCCTCAATAAATCCCGCTTGATCATCATGAATCACCTTTTGAATTACTGGCATCAATCTGTTGGCTAGTACGTTTGCATAAATTTTATAATCCGTATTCAAAAGAGATATTGGTCTGTAATTCTCCGGTTTTTTGGGACCTGCTTGTTCTTTTGGTATCAAAGAAATATAAGCTGTAGTCCATGATGGGGGTACTTTTCCCCCTTGTTGTATATTACAAAATAAGTCTCTAAGTTGTTCCACCATTTCTGCCTGCAAAGTTTTATAGTACACTGCAGTCAGACCATCCGTTCCAGGAGCTTTGGCTGTTTTTAATTGTTTTATTGCTGCTATTATCTCCTCCTCTGTTATAGGATAATTCATTCTTTCCTTTTGTTGCTCAGTAATTTTTGTAACTCTTTTGTTGTCTAAGTATTTTTCTATAAGTCCATTCTGCACCTCCTCTCTGGCATATAGTTTAGTGTAATATTCAAGAAAGGCTTCTTTTATTAATTTCTGTTGAAAAACTTCTTTCCCTCCGATATCAATACTATCAATAGTCCGTATACTCTGTTTCTTCCTCAATGTGTAGGCCAACCACCTGCCCGGTTTATTGGCATTGCAGAATGTATTATGCTTCGCATATTGTAAATTTGTTGCAACTTGTTCCGCTATAAGCATTTGGAATTGATCTTTCAAAAGTTTTATGACACCACGTATTCTTTCATCTGTTGGGTTTTTGATAAGTAACTGTTCTTTATTCTTTATTTCTGCTTCCAATTCAAGTCTTTTCTTTTGTCGGGTCAATCTATGTTTAGAATTCATATGAATAAGCACCCCTCTCATGTAAGCTTTGCTTGCGTCCCACACAATTTCCATTGGGGTGCCTTTATTCAGATTCATTTCAAAAAACTCTTTCAAATACTTTTTAAGTTCTATTATATTTTTTTCATATCTGAACAAGTTTTCATTTAATCTCCAGGAGCGTCTCTCAGTCTTGCATGTCTCAATTTCTATCCACACTGGGCTATGATCAGTCAAAGTTCTTGGCAAAATCTTTGTTCTTTTTGTCCTAACAAGTAAGTCATCTGACAACAAAATAAAATCAATCCTAGAGAAGGATCTATGTCTATCAGAAAAGAAAGTATAATCCAGTTCTTTTGGGTTATGAATTCTCCAAATATCTTTTAATTCCAAGTCTTCTTTCATATCAAAGAAGGTCTGTGGTAATCTAATCCTTGATTTCGCCAAAGTCTTTTTATCTAATTTAGAATCAATTACTCCATTCCAATCTCCCATAATTAAAATAGATCTATAGTCCCATTGTAGTATTTTAGTATGTAGCATTTTATAAAAATAGTCCTGTTGTTGATTGGGAGCATAAATTCCTATCAAGAGAATTGGGCTATTAGCAGAAAATAATTCAATTGCTACAAACCTGCCATCTTGATCAGCTTCTATAAGTTTGGCTGTTAATTTTTGATTTACATAAATAACCACACCATTCTTTTTTTGGTTAGTTGAAGATATAAAATGTGTTCCTAATTTGGAATTTTTCAAATAGTTTTGATCTTGAACTGTAATATGCGTTTCTTGTAGACAAATTATATCATTATTATGTTGTTTTAAATATGCAAATACTTTCTTCCTTTTCTGTGTTGCATTCAGCCCATTCACATTCCAAGATAAACATTTAATCATCATTATTCTCTTTCTGGAGCCAAGAACAGAATAATTGGATTTCATCCGAAATCTTCTGTCCTGCATTCCCCACGGCCCCCTCTTGTGTCGCCTTTGCCTCCTTTTCATCTTGTTTTTCCTGCTGTAACTTTTCTTTAAGTTGCTTGAGTTTTGCTCGGGTTATACGCTGGTCCTTGACTTCAGCCATCCAGACCGGCTCCAAAATTGGAGAAGGTTCCAGCAAAGGCTCATCCAGGAGACCTCCTTCAGCGCCCTTCAACTCCTCTGATTCCTGCTTAGATTGTTGTTGCGGTTCTTGAAGTTGCTTCTTATCACTCTCCTTAATCTCCAAAACTGTAGATGTACGTGGGGATGGTGTTCTTTCTTTAAAGATATCAGTATAAAATTGCTCCGCCTTCTCCACAGTATTCAAACGGTGTTTCTCTCCCTTATATCTCAAAATTATGCCAGTTGGAGCGTCCCAACGAAATGGAATCTGATTATTCTGCAATTCTTTAACAAGAAAGCCAAAGTCTTTTCTGGATTTCAGCATCTTAGGTGGAAGTTCCTTGTAAACTGTAATCTTCGATCCGCCCACTTGCACAGAAGTAAAAAAAGATTTTTGCAGGATATCATTTCTTATTGCTCTGTGTGAGGTCCAAGTTTTAATTGTTCTGTATCTTCTGCCAGAAGGCAACAGTCCAAAAAGATTGTAAGACTGTTTCCTAATATGATTTGATTGCTTATTTGGTACCCTAGGACTATCATTAAGTTTTGTACCTTATGATTGTTGATGAACGTATCTTTTCTTTTATGTACACTGAGAGCGTATGCACCAAGACAAATTCCTTGTGCGTCCAATCACACTTGGCCAATAAAAAATTCTGTTCTAAAAATTTTCCTTAGCCTAGGTTGAATCACTCCTTGATAAGATATTTCTCCCACTCACAAGTAAAGGTAAGATACAATGTGAATTGGGTGAACTCTATTTTGCTTGAACCAGATCTGAATGGCTGCCAGAACAGATCAGAAAAAATTTGGAAGCGGTGGATCTGTTAGAAAATCAAGGCATTTTGGATAAAAATTTGGTGGGTGATGCAGAATATTCTGAAAAGAAGGTTGAAATTTACTCCTCAATTGTTCCTATTGGGTATAACGACGGACTGTACAGTATCAGAGACTAAATTGATTTTGAACTTAATATCAGCAGCTAGGCTGTTGGTGGCTCAATAGTGGAAGAAGGACTCTTTGCCTACTATTGAAGAGTGGATATTGAAAGTAACAAACCTAGCAGAAATGGCGAAAATCTCAGCGTACTTGAAGGACCACACGCAAGAAAGATACGTATCAGAATGGAGAAGATGGATTGATTATATTCAAAATAAGTATCAGACAAGAAAATATCAAATAGCTTATGAATGAATGTTAGTATTAGAAGTATTAGGTTATCTATAGTGGAGTTAAGGTTTCGGGGGGGAGTTAGTACTTTGAGGATAAATAGATTAATCTAGTTTATGATTGATTAAATGAAACACCTTGTATTTTGCTCTGGGAAGTCTGGGGGGGAGGGTGGGATGAAGTGGGGGAAAGGGTGGGGGGAACATAGGGGAAAATTTTTTTTGTATTTCTTTTTTGTAAAACTTTTCAATAAAAAAAAAAGAAAGAAAAAATTTGGAAGCCCCGTAATTTGTTATTTTTCTGTCTGTCAAGAAAAATGCCCCCGCCCCCCCAAATAGCCTTTTTTGTTTGCCAATCTGGAAAATAACTCAGGGACCTTAATGACTGTGATATCATATGACTGAAATTGCAGTCACAAGTCAAGGACTATTGGTACAGGTCAGAGGTGGGTTTCAGCAGGTTCTGACCAGTTCTGGAGAACTGGTAGCGGAAATTTTGAGTAGTTCGGAGAATCAGTAAAAATTCTGACTGGCCCTATCCCCATCTATTCTCTGCCTCCCAAGTCCCAGTTGATCGGGAGGAAATGGGGATTTTGCAGTCCCCCCTGGAGTGGGGAGGGAATAGAGACTTTACAGTAACCTTCCCTTGGAGTGGGGTGGGAGTGGAGATTTTACAGTATCCTTTCCATGCCACGCCCACTTTGCCACGCCCACCACACCATGCCATGCCATGCCCACAAAGCCACGCCCACAGAACCGGTAGTAAAAATTTTTGAAACCCACCACTGGTACAGGTAGTCCTCAGCTTACAACAGTCCAGTTAGTGACTGTTTGAAATTACGCCGACACTGAAAAAAAAGGGACAACCGTTTTTCACATGATCATTGCAACATCCCTGTGGTCACGTGATCAAAATTGGCTCATATTTTTGAGGGTTGCAGTGTCCATCTTTTGTGACCTTCCGACAAGCAAAGTCAATGGGGAAGCCAAATTCACTTAACAACCGTGTTACTAAGTTAACAACTCCAGGAATTCACTTAACAGCTGTGGCTAGAAAGGTTCGTAAAATGGGGGCAAAACTCACAGAACAAATGTCTCACTTAGCAACTTCGGGCAGTGGTGGGATTCAAAGAATTTAACAACTGGTTCTCTGCCCTAATGACAGGGTGGGTGGGGGTGACCAGAGTAGGCGTGGCCAGGGGGTGTGACAGGCAGGACTCGGCCTCCTGCAGCCCCCATGGGAGCAAAAATGGGCTGCGGGGGGGCTGCACCACCGCCGTGCCCCATTTTGGGCCTAGGAGGCCTCCCTGCAGCCTCCTGGGGGGTGCACACCACACCCCACACCTCATTTTGGACCTAGGAGGCCTCCCTGCACTTACCTGGGAGCCAAAATGGGGCGCGTGGGAACTCCTGGAAGGGGTGGGGCGGGGCCAGCTAGCAATTTAACTACCAGTTGGCCCGAACCGGCCTGAACCAACCCAAACCAGCTGAATCCCACCACTGACTTCGGGGCTCAATTGTGGTCGTAAGTCAAAGACTACCTATATAATCCCTGTGCTGCCCACCCACTCTTCTGCAGCTGCCAGAGTATGATTTTGTTTTGAAAGTTTGCTTTCAGGTCTTTTAAAAAAAAATGAAATCTGGCCCTTATAAAAGCAAAGCACCAGCCTACTCTCCAAATTGTCAGTACATTCAATGGTTTTAAACTTACGCGTAGGATATTCTGCTACTCAGGGAAAATATTACGGTTCATGTAATCTCTTCAAAATGAAGCTTTGCTATAAATGATTAGCCTTCTGATATAATGTTGTTCGTGGGCATAACATTAGAAATAATTTACACCTCCTGGGGGAAAAACAAAGGCCTGTTGTTTTTAAAGGTCAATTTAAATTACAATCTTCCTCCTCTATTCCATATTCCTGCCTGGCATCGTCTGACCCCTCTCGATAAATTTCAACGAACAAGAGATTATTAGAACCATGCTTGTGTTCCTTTCAGTTCCTATTATACTATTATGATTATTTTATGGTTAACCACTCAGTTCATCTACCCACTGTGTATTTTCTCTCTGTGGGTTTAGCCGAGGCTGTTATGTACTCTTAAAAAAAAAAAAAAATTTACAAGAACGATCTCATCTTATATAAAATTATTTTTAAAAATCAGCACGTCGCTTATTCGAAGAATTACCGGGCCATGTTAAAAAGTATTTGCAAGGTCAATTTGAAGCAGTATTTGCTTCGTATTGAGCTCCAGGAGAAAATTCACAGCCAATGAATTACGGGAATTTGCATTTAAAAGCACGTCTTATTTTAGTTATGTTTAAAAAACCATATCCCACTGTTTTCACGCTCTGTAATCAAAGGAAGGTGACCCTGGTTTTAAGTATGCTGGCCCGACAAAAGAACAGACATGGAAATTGTTAAGGATATTGTTGTTGTGTTACCAACCAGCAGAATAAATGCACAAGGAAACGTTGCTGAGAGCGATGAATAAGAGATATGCAAACTGGTTTATCAAAAGTTTACTTTATAGTCAAACTAGGAAATATCAGATAGCTTTTAACTGAAAGTATTATATAGGGATAGAATAATCGAACTTTGTGAAGATGTGAAAAATATACAGGAGGTGGAGGGGTTCAAGTTTTATAAAATGTGATTTTGATTTGGATTATATTTTGTGGAAGTCCTGGGGGAAGGGGAGGGCTGGGGGGGGTTAGGGAGGGTTAGGGGGGGTTAGGGAGAGTTGTGGGGGGGAAATTGGGGAGAAAATGTATTTGTAAAACTTTTTCAATAAAAAAAAAGTTTACTTTATAGTGAAAATACAATTTCATAGTCTTTAAATCAATCCAAGTCTTTGCCAGTTAAATCAGTCCAGTCGTTACAGAAACTCTTCCACACAAACAGTAGTTGGTTAGAATAACAAACTCACTCTGCTAACAAACCACGATGGTAGCAGATCCATCCAACCAATGATAGCACAATGGTTGCAACTCCACACACCATGGTAGCATATCATCAACTGAATACATTACAGTACCTTTCTTAAATACCTTCACCACTAATTACAGCATGACTCAGCATTACAATGAATCAGCAGTAAAATTTTAAAGTCACACAATACATATTCATATTAAAGTTACAGAACACATATATTGCCTGGACAACTTGTTAGGCTCAAACCATATCCTAACAGAAATAATTAAAAACACAGACAGAAATCCCTGCTAGAAGTCACAGAGAGGTCCAGGCAGGATAAAAAGCAAATACAAATTTAAATAAAATAATCCAAAGGATATGAAGTTCCTATAAAATAACCAACCCCGTTTATTCAATTAATAAATCCCTGCCTGAAAATACTAAAGATTCTCACACACATATTTCTACAGGCTTCCTTCTGTTCTTCCAGTGCAAGGAAAAGAATGAATATGGTTAGATAGAGGGAAGAGAAAATGAATAAAGAAGGGAAAGGAAGGGAAGGGAGGGGAGGGGAAGGAAGGGGAGGGAGGGGAGGGGAAGGAAGGGGAAGAGACGAGAAAGGGGAAGGGAAGGCAAGGCAAGGAAAGGAAAGGAGAAAGGAAAATGAAAGTAGAGGAAAGGAAAAAGGAAAGGAAAGGAAAAAGGAAAGGAAATGAAAAGGAAAGGAAAGGAAAGGAAAACAAATGAATGGAAAAGGGAAAGGAAAGAGAAAAGGAAAGACGAAAGGAAAGGAAAAAGGAAACGAAAGGTGGAAGAAAAATGAAATGAAAGGAAAGGAAAAAGGAAGGAAAGGGAAGAGGAAAGGACAACGGAAGAGAGAGGAAAAAGGAGTGGGAAATGGAAAGGAAAGAGAAAAGGAAAAGGAAAGGAAAAAGGAAAGGAAAGGAGGAAGGAAAAGGAAAGGAAAGGAAAGAAAAGGAAAGGAAAAACTATTGAAGTTTGTATGTGTGTACCTGAACTAGTCACTGCAGTTTTCTTGGAAAGATTTTGGAAGCGATTTGTTATTGTTTCCTCCCGAGGGCTGAGAGGGAGTGACTGGCCCAAGGTCACCCAGTTAGCTTTGTGCCTAAGGCGAGACTAGAACTCAGGGCCTCCCAGTTTCTAGCCTGCTGCCTTAACCACCCCACCAAACTGCCTGTCTATGAAATTATGAGAAAGGATTAAAGTCATTAGACAAATGCAAGCAGCTAAACCTCAAGCACGTCTTCAGAAGCATTCAATTCCTCCACCACCCCCAGTGCTGTTTGCAACATTTGCTCTTCCTTTATTTTTAACCACTTCTTTTATTCTTAGCAGCAAAGTAAATGTCTGACCTTTCTCAATTTACCAATAACTCTTGGATGAGGAAAAAGCATCTTTCTGGGCAGTAAACATGGTGTAGGTCTGCAGATGACCATATGATGTGCAGATATGTATCTTGCAAATTATGGATTACACCAGTATGGACAGTATGTTACATACTGTAAAAACAATTCGGCGTTTGCATGCGCCGTCCAGTGAAGTGGTAGGTTAAGATCGTCAGCAGACGGAGGGGTTTAGTACTGTATTTTCCCCAAAATACGGAGAGGGCCCGCAACTTGGGTGTCCTCCTGGATGCGCGGCTGTCTTTAGAAGGGCATATGACAGCCGTAGCCAGGGGGGCTTTTTGTCAGGTTCGCCTGATACGCCAGTTGCGCCCCTTTCTGGACCGGGACTCCCTATGCACAGTCACTCAAGCACTCGTCACTTCTCGTCTGGACTATTGTAACGCTCTCTACATGGGGCTCCCCTTGGGGTACACCCAGAGGCTCCAACTGGTGCAGAATGCGGCTGCGCGGGGGATTATGGGAGCGACGGGGCGCTCCCATGTGACTCCTCTCCTGCACGAGCTGCATTGGCTTCCGGTGGACTTCCGGGTGCGCTTCAAGGTGTTGGTGATCACCTTTAAAGCGCTCCATGGCTTAGGGCCAGGGTACTTACGGGACCACCTTCTGCCACCAATAGCCTCCCACCGGCCGGTTCGCTCCCACAGAGAGGGCCTCCTCAGGGTGCCGTCGGCCAGACAATGCCGGCTGACGACCCCTAGGAGGAGAGCCTTCTCTGTGGTGGCACCTACCCTATGGAACAATCTACCCCCAGAGATACGAGTGATCTCCGACCTCCGGATTTTTCGTCGGGCCCTAAACACTTATTTTTTTCAGTTAGCCGGTCTGTCTTGATTTTAGGGTTAATTTTAAAATTTTAATATTTTAATTGACAAGTTTTAAATTATGGGCCAAATTTATAAATTATTTTAACTTTATTTTTTAACTGTGATGTTTGTATAGATGTTTTTTATCTGGCTGTTCACCGCCCTGAGTCCGAAAGGAGAAGGGCGGTATAGAAATTTGAATAAATAAATAAATAAATAAAATAAGACCTAACCGGAAAATAAGCCATAATGCGTCTTTTGGAGCAAAAATTAATATAAGACCCGGTCTTATTTTGGGGGAAACACAGTATTCTCCAAAGCACCTCAAGGGGGGCCAAGAAGCAATGGATGGAAACGAATCAACCAACTTAGAACTAAGGAGAATTTTCCTGACAGTTTGAGCAATTCATCGGTGGAATGGCTTGCCTCCAGAAATTGTGGGTGCTCCAACACTGGAAGTTTTTAAGAAGATGTTGGATAACCATTTGTCTGAAATGGTGAAAGGTTTCTTGTCTAAGCAGGTGTTTGGACTAGAAGACCTCCAAAGTCCCTTCCAACTCAACACATCTCATCATCTCATCATCTCATCTCATCTCATCTCATCTCATCTCTCATCTCATCTCATCTCATCTCATCTCCTCTCATCTCATCTCATCTCAATCTCTCATCTCTCTTCTCTTCTCTTCTCTTCTCTTCTCTTCTCTTCTCTTCTCTTCTCTTCTCTTCTCTCCTCTCCTCTCCTCTCCTCTCCTCTCCTCTCCTCTCCTCTCCTCTCCTCTCCTCTCCTCTCCTCTCTCCTACCTTACCCTACCCTACCCTACCCTACCCTACCCTACCCTACCCTACCCTACCCAGGGTTTCCTGCCTGAGCAGCGGGGTTGGACTAGATGACCTCTGAAGTCCCTTCTAACACTGTTAGTCTGTATTCTGTATTCTCAACCATCTCTCTCATTGGCTCTTACGAACAGCAGTGATAACAGAATCAGCAGTGATAACAGTAATAACATAGGGAACGATTTGCCCCCGGAGATACGAAGGATATCGGATCTCTGAGTCTTTTGCCATGCCCTAAAAACTTTTCTTTTCCATCAAGCAGGACTGGCGTGAAACCCCACCCCCTTTTTTTTAGCCTTTTAAATTGTCAATGGGTTTTAGTTCGAATGTTTTAAATTTTGGGCCAAAGTCATATAATTCTTTTAAAAATTTTAAATTTTGTATTGGTATGTGTTTTAGTTCTGGCTGTGCACCGCCCTGAGTCGACTAGGAGAAGGGCGGTATACAAATTGAATAAATAATAATAATAATAATAATAATAATAATAATAATAATAATAATAATAATAATAATAAGTATTTATTCTATTTAAAACATAAATCTAAGACACGTTTGAAAGGCCAAAAGCACGTTAAGGTTATATTTAAGTCTCTGTTGAAGACATGGCATAAGAAATCATACTGCTGTCTTCAAACAAGAAATCAATTATCTGTTCTGCCCCAGCTACGGATCCCAAAGAACACAGCACACACAAACTCTGAACAAAACTTAGTTTACTCAAATAACGCAGTTTTAGCAAATGCTGGCTGTTAATAAGCACTCTTAACAGCCTGCCAGAATTCCACAGATAAGATAGTCAGAGTCTTACTGGAGTTGGCAGAAAGCCCAGAAGCTAGGTTGCAGAGACATCTCAACACGATGATTAGCGAACTAAAGTTGTTTCCTGCAGCTTGTTGCAAGCTGCATTCTTTCTTAAATAGGCTAAGGGAGTGGCCAATTAGCCTCAAGCCTTACTCTTGAGGAGACCTCCTCCTGGGGAACCACTCCTGCCTTTTGGCAGCTCTGCGTGCCCGTGCATTGAGAAGAAGCTCCTCCTCTTCACCCTCTTCACTTAAAGGAGTCTCTGGAGGTTCTGAAGGCCCTGACTGAATCCCTGCCTCTGGTACCTCTGGCCGACTCGAGCGCCGGCTGCACAGGCTGCTGGCGCAGCACCACACCAGCCTCCTCGTCGTTGGGATCAGCAACAATCCGCGCAGGCTGCTGGCGGGCCACAACATTATCATTGATTGAGTATGCTTCAGGGAAAACTGTTTTTCTTTGGAATCAAGCGATACCCAATATTTTTCACAGTTCAGGGGCCCAAAGCAAACTCAAAACAAAAATGTTTGATAACCATCAGCACCCTAAAGAACCATAGAACATAGAATCATAGCATGGAAGGGACCTTAGAGGTCTTCTAGTCCAACTCCCTGCACAATGCAGGAAACCGTATATAGGTAGTCCTTGACATATGACCACAATCAAGCCCTAAATTTCTGTTCCTAAGAAAGATATTTGCTAAGTGAATTTCCCCTCATTTTACCACCTTTGCTACCACAGTTGTTAAGTGAACCATTGCAGCTGTTAAGTTAGCAACACAGGGGTTACAGGAATCTGGCTTCCCCATGGACTTTGCTCATCAGAAGGTAATCATGTGACCCTGGGACACTGCAACCGTCATAAATATCAATTTATTGCCAAGCATCTGAATTTTGATTGTGTGACCCTGGGGGATGCTGCAATGGCCGTAAGTGTGAGAAACAGTCATAAGTCCTGTCAACTCGCAAAGCATCCCTGGCCTGCTCTTGAATTGCCATAGGCAAGGGGAATGGGAAACCGATGCAGCAGTACGGCAACCAAAGACAGGAGCACATTCCAGACATATCTTTCTAAAGGCTGTCTCCCAGGGTAACCCACAGCGGCGGAAGGGGAGTGATCTCTTCAACTCTTGATTGTGATTGATGACACAACCTGGGGGCACGAGGCTCATGCTTTAATTAGGGCATCCGTCGGAATCCTGACAAGAACCTTTTTTCAGTTCCGTTGTAACTTCGAACAGTCACTGAATGAACTGTTGTAAGTCAAAAACTACCTGTACTTTTCCAGTCAAATGGTTGTCTACTCTATTTTTGAAAACCTCCATTGATCGAGCATCCAGAACTCGGAGAGGTAAACTATTCCACTGATTGCACCTCTCTTTAACAAGGGACTTGTTGTCCAAAACAAATTATTACAAAACATGCAAGTTTTTGCAATTCATCTCAAGACAAATATTTTGGATGACAAAGATAGTCAACAAGGACTATTGATGGCCGACTTTGCTATTCTTCTTCTTCTTCTTCAGAGATTGAACAAAATTATTTTGACATTTATTTGCGTTTCAAGCATCTCTCTGAAATGATAATTTGCACAATCCATCCACAGAGCACGCAAGACTTCGAATATGTGCAATTGCTTTTCATGCTGAGATAAATCGATAAACCTTTACGTAAACAAGTGAAAATCTGCCAAAATATTTATAGGGCAATATCCGAGTGATCAATCCCAAGCAACGTTTTGAGGAGGCTGCCCTCAAAACCTCAGGAGAAATTAATAAAGGTTTCGGACCATTGGAAGTAAGCCATAGACCTGTGATGATCCAGAAATTTATTATTATTAAGTCAGGCTGAACAAAGGACGGACTTCAGGAGAAATCAAATAAAGAAGTCAGAAAAAAGTAAAAGCTCATTTATAAAGTTGATCGGGTTTGAACATGTCTTAAATCATGTACCAAAAGTGGGGGGAGTGGTGGGGGTCATGTGTACATGCGCGGGGCGGGGGCACATTGAATTATGGGTGGACCCCATGGTCCACCCGCTTTTGGCATGCGATGGCAAAAAGATTAGCCATCCCTGACCTATGGCATACGTGCCAGAGGTGGCATGCAAAGCCCTCTCTGCTGCCACAGGTGCTGTCCCTCCCCAGGTCAGATCTCCGTGGCATTTCTTTCGTGAGCTTGTTTCCCTGCAAACGATGAAACAGAAGCTCACGAAAGAAAAAGATCTTACCTCTTGCCATGCTGCCCGTGTGGGGATGCCCCGCCTCCCACCGGCCAGCTTGTCTCCGGGTCTCTGCTGCACATGGGCACGTTCATGTATGTCTGTGCATGCGCACATATGCACCCTTCAGTTTGGGCACGCGCGCCCACGCAGTTTGGGCACTCGGTGTTCTGCCCCAGCTATGGACCCCAAAGAACGCAGCACACACAAAGTCTGTAAAAAACTTAACTTACTAAAATAACTCAGTCTTTTTCAAACAAAGGCTGTTAATAAACTTTCTTAACAGCCTACAAGAAGCCAAAGATAAAGTAATCACAATCTTACTATAGTTGGCAGAAAGCCCAGAAGCAATTTGCAGAGAATCCAGACACGAAGGAGAGTGAACTAAAGTTGTTCCCTACAAATTGCTTCAGTCAGCGTTCCTCCTTAAATAGGCTAAGGGAGTGGCCAATTAGTCCCAAACCCTACTCTCGAGGAGACGTCCTCCTGAGGAGCCACTCCTGCCTTTTGGTAGCTCTGCACGCCCGTGCATCGAGAAGATGCTCCTTCTCTTTGTCCTCTTCAGTTAAGGGAGCTTCTGGAGGTTCTGAAGGCCCTGGCTGAATCCCCGCCTCTGGCACCACATCTTCTCCAGCCTCCTCATTGTCCGACTCGAGTGCCAGCTGCACAGGATGGTGGCGCAGCACCACACCAGCCTCCTCGTTGTCAGAATCAGCTACAATCTGCACAGGCCGCTGATGGGCCACAACACTCGGTGTCTAAAATGTTCGCCATCACTGTCCTACATCATTTCAGACAGGTGGCTGTCCAGTCTCTTTTAAAAAACCTCCAAGTGATGAAGGAGCCCAAACTTCCGAAGGAAAGCTAGTCCACTGGTTCAGTGGTCTCGCTATGAGTGATCCCCTTTGGCGAACCTCTGACAAGCAAACCCAAGAGAGAAGCCAGATTCACTTTACAAATGTCTTACAAATGGCAGTGATTCGCTTAACAACTGTGGCAAGAAAGGTCATAATGTGGGATGAAACTCACTTTACAGACGTCTCACTTAGCAACAGAAATTTGGTCATACATCGAGGATTACCTGTATATATTTTTCCTTTTTGAATTGTAAAGCTGCGCCCAGGGTCATTGAGTGAGATGGGTGGCTATAAGAAATTGAATAAATAAGCAAATAATTAAACTCTCCACGTTGCCAGAGAAATAAAGACAGTCCCAGATGATTTCTCGGCTCAAAGAAATAGATTGTGATGACCCAGGGCACGGCACAGAGATAACACAAACAGCTGTCAGTTCAAACCGTCTCCTTATTGCTCCAAAGCTCCCAAAACGCTCCCATGTTTCTGGGAAGTCCCAGAGCAGAATGAGAACAAAACCCCACACAAACCTCAAGCAGCCTCTGGCTGCAGTTAGTCCAGTCCAGTGCTGTGTGCACCAAGGCGGCATGCCAATAAATCCTAAATGTCTTTGGCAATGTTCTGTCCCCGTCCCAAACACGCACCACCACGGACGGCCTGGAGTTAATAAACCACATGACAAAAACTTTGAAGATAAAGCTGGCAGCAACCCAGTGGCTAGCTGCCAATTCAGACTTTACTCACACAAAACAAAGATTAGACTGCAAGCATTCTGATAAAGCAGGCAGAGTTTCAACAATACAAGGATTAGTCCAAATGCAGTCCAACAAGGCAGGCAGAAGTCCAGTAATGCAAAGATCATGGATTATTTCTAGTTTTTGCTCGTCACAAACTGAACCGGCCACCACACCCACATTTATACCTTGTGGGGTGTGGTCCAGTGACTCAGCTAATCTCTGGCACGCCTTCCCCTCTGCTGCACCCGCTTCTCCCTGCGCCGCTGCCAAGGATCCAGCCAGCACTTATCTACTTCTTCGCTGTCCACCTGTGGCTGCGGGGATGTGCTTGGCTCTGGGCCTATCTGTTGGTCTTCGGTGTCCTCCGGAGGCATTGCCAGAGAGGAGGGTCCTGGAGAGGGAGGCCTTGCCAACTCCTCTCCCTCACTCTCAGAGTCTGCATCTGTCGATAGCCCAGGCTCAGGCAACGGAGCCACAACAGGCAAAACAAGAGTCAAGCAAGGAGTTCAAGGAGCAAAAGATTCAGACAATTAATCCAGAACACCAACAAGGAATGCAAGGACTCTTGGCAAGTTGAAACGTTGGCACACAACACTTCAGGAATTCAGCGTGGCCTGTTCCGTCTGTACTGATTACACCTTCTCTGCCCTTGCATCAGGAGGGGGTCTTCTCCTTGCCTGCAAGCCTTACTAATTCCGAACAGCCTTGCCTGGACGGACTCTGCCCTTCCCCAGTTTCCTCCAAGGCCAACAGAGCTCCCCTCTCACTAGCTGTCAATTCTTGTTCCAGCTCAACTTGCCCGACAGATTCAGACTCCCAAGGGGGCATGAGAGAGATTTTATTACTTGAGTGCTACAACTTAAGCCTTTAAAAGAGTGAATTAGGGAAAGTATCAGAGTTGAGGATATTATAGTGCTTTCAGCCATAAATCATCACAGGATAATGTGTGGCACAGCTTGAGTGTTTTACGAAACCTGCCTTGGAGGGGTATCTCCCCGTCTAATGCAATCAACATTGCAAAGGAAAACAATAAAATAAAAATAAAAATACAAAGTCTTTGCTTTGACTCATGGATATTCACACAGTGTTGACAAGGAAGGGGAGGATATTGGCCAGTGGATAATGGCTGGCTTTGAAAAACTTTTTCCTTTCCTCTTCTCCCCTTCCCTTCCCTCCTCTCCCTTCCTCTCCTCTCCCCTCCTTTCCCCTTCCTTCCTTCCTTCCTTCCTTCCTTCCTTCCTTCTTTTTTCTTTTTTTCTTTCTTTTTCTTTCTTTCCTTTCTCTCTCTCTCCTCCCTCCCTCCCTCCCTTCCTTCCTTTCTTTCTCTCCTCCCTCCCTCCCTCTTCCTCCCTCCCTCCCTTCCTCCCTCCCTCCCTCCCCCCCTTCCCCTTCCCCTTCCCCTTCCCCTTCCCCTTCCCCTTCCCCTTCCCCTTCCCCTTCCCTTTCCCTTCTATCTTTTTACTACTGTACTTAAAATCTTTAATAAAAACATAAAAAGAATTGCAAGGCAGATTTCAGTATATATTAATAGTTCTACTTTGGATCTATTTTTGCTTCAACTTCCTCTTGCATTTCTTCATGGATACCTATCATTTTTCTCATTGATAAAATCCTCCAGGTCAAGTCATATTTGTGATCGTGCTTCCTGCAAATATTTGAGGGATCTTACCTCAAGAAAATATTGTACCTTCTTTAATACTATTATTAAAAAGTATATAAGAAAGGCTGAGTGCCAAAGAATGGAGGCCTTTGAACTCTGGTGCTGGAGAAGACTCCTGCGAGTCCCTTGGACTGCAAGGCGATCCAACCGGTCAGTCCTAGAGGAGATCAACCCTGGCTGCTCTTTAGAAGGCCAGATCCTGAAGATGAAACTCAAATACTTTGGCCACCTAATGAGAAGGAAGGACTCCCTGGAGAAGAGCCTAATGCTGGGAACGATGGAGGGCAAAAGAAGAAATGGACGGCAGAGAACGAGGTGGCTGGATGGAGTCACTGAAGCAGTCGGCATGAGCTTAAATGGACTCTGGGGGATGGTAGAGGACACGAAGGCCTGGAGGAACGTTGTCCATGGGATTGCGATGGGTCAGACACGACTTTGCAACTAACAACAACAAAAGGGTATATGAAAAGCATTAGCAAGCTTTCTCCTTGCTTCTAAAGCATATCTAGAAAAGTTTACAGCATACCACATTAGTCATCTGAATCATCTTTCCAAAGCCAGCTGAAGTGGTGGAACTTTTAATCCAATATTAGATGACAAATGAAATGGTCCAAAGGCAGAACAAATCAAAACAAGTCATTTAAACCTCGTTATGCTTTGCAACAAGATCGGCGGAATTTGAAAACAATCGCTCGCACGTACCTCGTGTCAGACTGATGCACGATGAAAGAAATTTAACAAATGCATCCAAGAAATCTTTTGCGGTAATATATTTCTTTAACCGATGATCTGTTAATGAATCAACGAAGCCTCCACGTACAGTAACTGCATTTAACAAACAAAAAAGGGAATAAGACCATAATATAAGTTATCTTGTTTATTTGCCCAGGAGAAGGCTGTGCTTCTGTTTAGATCGAAGACTTTGTTCACAAAATGTCATTTCTGTTATTGGCGCTATAAGATAGCCTACATTCATTTAATGGCTATTTCATTTTTTAAATAATGGGTAGACGGGAGTGGGTGAGGGCGGGGACATACCCATTATGGTGGGTCAGAAGGGGAAATTTAATCTTTCTTCTTTTTGCCTAGCTCCATTCACTCTACCACCCTTTATTTTTCCGCATCCCTAAACTGGTTGCACTAATGAGCAAATATATGCTATTGGTGTACTTGTATACGTAATTACTTTGGGGATTATGTGGCATCTTGGCCCAGGCTCAGGCAATGGAGCCACAACAGAACAAAGGGTTGGACTAGAAGACCTTCAAGGTCCTTTTGAACTCAGTTATTCTGTAATTTTGCAACCCCAACTCCTCTTTGTAGGGAAATAATAGTTTTATCATATATTATCTTTTTAGCAATTTGTTCCATTAAAGACATTTCCAAGCATTTTGTGATACTACCTTTTCTTTGGGGGATATACACTAAGGTAGAAAAATTGGGCAGATCACATTCAATTTTAATTTTGTAGGCGTCTTGGGTACCAAGCCTTCATTTTTCAAGCTCAAAATACATTGTTTTAATACAATTGCTTCCATACTGATTCACTGTAATTTAAAAGGAATTATGAAGCAGTTCAGAAAGCTTTCCTCTTAGTGGGGAATTCCAGGATCCGTATCATATACAGTCATAGGCAACTGATTCCTTAAAGAATATCTTTAATATCTTCCCTTCATTTCAGCTTTCGTTTTATATATTAAATTTCCAATTATTTTTTTTACAGAGCTTAATATACTAAATAGGAAAAGAAATTGGTTCCTGGGCTTCTTAACAGATAATAGAGTAACAGAGTTGGAAGGGATCTTGGATCTGGGTGCTATCTAACAAAATGTAATTCAGTGGTGGAAAAAAGAAGGTTCTACATTTAGGCAAGAAAAACAAAATGCACAGGTATAGTATAGGTGGTACCCAATGGTGGGATTCAGCCAGTTCGCACCACTTCGGGAGAACCGGTTGTTAACTTTCAGAGCAGTTTGGTGAACAGGTTGTTGGAAGAAATTATTAGGGCAGAGAACCGGTTGTTAAATTATTTGAATCCCACCACTGGTAGTACCTCACTCAATAGTCGTAACCGTGAGAGGGATCAGAATGAATAACCATTTAAATATGAGCCAGCCGTGTGCAAACAACTGCCAAAAAAGCCAACACAGTTGTAGGCTGCATAAACAGAGGGATAGAGTCAAGATCACGTGAAGTGTGAATACCACTTTATAATGCCTTGATAAGGCCACACTTGGAATAGTGCATTCAGTTTTGGTCGCTAGGATGTAAAAAAGATGTTGAGACTCCAGAAAGAGTGCAGAGAAGAGCAACAAAGATGATTAGGGGACTGGAGGCTAAAATATAAAAAGAATGATTGCTGGGATTGGGTATGTCTAGTTTAATGAAAAGAAGGACTAGGGAAGACATGATAGCAGTGTTCCAATATCTCAGGGGTTGCCCCAAAGAAGAGGGAGTCAAGCTATTCTCCAAAGCACCTGAGGGCAGGACAAGAAGCAACAGGTGGAAACTAATCAAGGAGAGAAGCAACTTAGAACTAAGGAGAAATTTCCTGACAGTTAGAACAATTAATCAGTGGAACAACTTGCCTCCAGAAGTTGTGAATGCTCCAACACTGGAAGTTTTTAAGAAGATGTTGGATAATCATTTGTCTGCCTGTCTGAAGGTCTTCTAGTCCAACTCCCTGCTCAAGCAGGAAACCCTATGCCATTCCAGATAAATGGTTGTCCAATCTCTTCTTAAAAACCTCCAGTGGTGGAGCACTCACAACTTCTGAAGGCAAGCTATTGATTGTAGGAAATTTCTCCTTAGTTCTAGGTTGCTTCTCTCCTTGGTTAGTTTCCATCCATTGTTTCTTGTATCGCCTTTTGGTGCTTTAGAAAACAGTTTGACCCACCATGTCTATGTAAAGGTAAAGGTTCCCCTCGCACAATATGTGCTAGTCGTTCCTGACTCTAGGGGGCGGTGCTCATCTCCGTTTCAAAGCCGAAGAGCCAGTGCTGTCCGAAGACATCTCCGTGGTCATGTGGCCGGCATGACTAAACACCAAAAGCGCATGGAACGCTGTTACCTTCCCACCAAAGGTGGTCCCTATTTTTCTATTTGCATTTTTTACGTGCTTTTGAACTGCTAGGTTGGCAGAAGCTGGGACAAGGAGAAGCTAGGAGCCTAGTGGCGCAGCAGACTAATAGCCTGTTATTAACATTTAGCTGCCTGCAACTACTGCAAGTTCGAATCTCCCCAGGCTCAAGGTTGACTCAGCCTTCCATCCTTTCTAAGGTAGGTAAATTGAGGACCCAGTTTGTGGGGGCAATAAGCTGACTTTGTATAAATATGCAAAAGTATGAAGGCTATTGCTTAACGCACTGTAAGCCGCCCTGAGTCTCCGGAGAAGGGCAGCATATAAATCAAATTAAAAAAAAAAAAAAAGTAACGGGAGCTTGCCCCGTTAGGCAGCGCTAGGGATTCGAACCGTTGAACTGCCGACCTTTCGATCGACAAGTTCAGTGTCTTAGCCACTGAGCCACCGCATCACTACCCGTCTTTCTAGGAGCCCCTCAAATATTGGAACACTGCTATCCTGTCTCCTCTAGTCCTTCTTTCCATTCAATGACACATACCAGATTCCTGCAATTGAATTTTGTGTGTTTTAGTTTTCAGTCCCCTAATCATTTTTATTGTTCTTCTCTGCACGCTTTCTAATGTCTGGTCAAAGGAATGTCCCAGCAGATACCAAGAGCTATCAACCTCCCCTTAGGATAGTGATATGATGGGTCAGCCACTCACATTTTATCAAGCGTGAAAGGTGAAATGTATTTATTGCTCATGGAACGTAAACTGGCAATTAATTTACACAGTGCTGATATATGTATGGTAGGTGGCAGTCCTGCTAGAATGAGCCAAGATTAAAAAAAACCAAATTCTAACAGTTTTGCATGTGTTTTCACAGCTTCTTTAGCAGCTTGTGTTCATTACTGCTTATCATTTTACACTCTCAGACAAATCCTGGAATGGAAGAAGTCATAAGTACATAAGGTAAGTCCGAATGGTCGTTAAGTGAGCTGTCATAAGTCAAGGACTACATGCTGGATCTCACTGTGTGTGTTTGCAGATTATTTTTTCCCTTGTTCCTCAGCCTCTTCATCTCAAACAATATTTTTTGTTTGTACTGGAAATCTCTAATCTGTTGTACAAAACCTTTTTTTTTTTTTTTTTTGCTTTAATTTATATGCCGCCCTTCTCCGGAGATTCAGGGCAGCTTACAATGCGTTAAGCAATAGCCTTCATTCTTTTGTATATTTATTCAAAGTCAGCTTATTGCTCCCACAAGCTGGGTCCTCATTTCACCTACCTTTGAAAGGATGGAAGGCTGAGTCGACCTTGAGCCTGGAGAGATTCGAACTTGCAGTAATTGCAAGCAGCAGATGTTAATAACAGTGCTTAGTCCACTGTACTACAGGCTCTTCATTCAACAGCTGGGTTAATTATGTAGTGTGAACGCCATCTCTTTAAAATACAGGTCGTCCTCGACTTACGACCACAACTGAGCCTGGAATTTATTTTGCTAATGAGAAATTTGTGAGGCGAGTTTTGCCCCGTTGTATGATTTTTCTTGCCGCCGTTGTTAAGTGGATCACGGCAGCTGTTAAATTAGGGACACGGTTGTTAAGTGAATTTGGCTTCCCCATTGACTTTGCTCGTCAGAAGGTCACAAAAATGATCACATGACCCCGGGACATTGCAACCGTCATAAATGTGGGTCAATTGTCAAGCATCTGAATCAGCGGTGGGTTTCACATTTTGTTACCACCGACTCTCCCCACGCGTGCCTTCTGTGCATGCACCCGGCCTCAAAAACATGCCTAAACGTGCCTTGGTGGCACAGCAGACTAAAGTGCTGTTAAATAGCAGCAGCTGCCTGCACTTACTGCGAGTTCGAATCTCACCAGGCTCAAGGTTGACTCAGCCTTCCATCATTCCGAGGTAGGTAAATTGAGGACCCGGATTGTGGGGGCAATAAGCTGACTTTGTATAAAAAAGAACACCGTTTGGGGGGGGCGAAAGCCCTACTAAGCAGGTATATACAAAAGTATGAAGGCTATTGCTTAATGCATTGTAAGCCGCCCTGAGTCTCCGGAGAAGGGTGGCATATAAATCGAACCAATAAATAAATAAATAAATAAATAAACAAACAAACAAACAAACAAACAAACAAACAAACAAACAAACAAATAAATAAATAAATAGGACGGCATAGAGCCGCAGTTGGTGGATGGGCTCACTTTTGCTGCCACATATTTTAGCTGGGGAAGTGGGGAGGGGGTTGTTGTTGGAGGGGTAGAAAGTTAGTCATAACAACATTCTGTGTTCAAGGACTTTTGTCTGCATCTGATGGAGACTGCCTGAAGATTGTATCCGGTGGAGTGTGAAGAGTTGATTGGACAATGTGACGAACTTCTGGGTGTGGGGCAGGGCTGTGAACTCTTAGCTGGGTGTGGAAAACCTGGAAGCTTTCAGATTCGGGTTTTCCCAGATGTGCCAACATGACATCTCTAATAAATTGGAACTTTGAGGAACCTCAGGCCTCAGAGCTTTATTTCGTCGGGGGTGTTCCTTGGAACCCTGACACACATGACTGTAGGAATGCAGCAATAGTCATAAGTTTGACAAACGGTCATAAGTCCCTTTTTCCAATGCCGTTGTAACTTCAAACAGACACTAAATGAACTGTTGTAAGTCTAGGACTACCTGTATTTTCTATTCCAGGTAGTCCTCCATTTATAACAGTTTGTTTAGTGACCGCTCATAGTTACAACAGAACTGAAAAAAGTGACTTATGACCATTTTTCAAACTTATAACCTTTGCAGCATCTCCCTGGTCACATGATCAAAATTCAGATGCTTGGCAACCGATTCGTACTTATGACGGTTGCAGTGTCCCGGGGTCCCGTGATGGGTCTTTGTGACCTTCTGACAAGCAAAGTCAATGGGGAAGCCAGATTCACTTAACAACCGTGTTCCTAATTTAACAACTGCATTGATTCACTTATCAACGGAGGTGAGAAAGATCGTAAAACAGGTCAAAACTCACTTAACAAACGTCTCACTTAAATTTTGGAGTCAATTGTAGTCGTAAGTTGAAGACTCCCTGTCCTTTTTGTATATTTCAAGCGTTTGGGGAAAGGAGCATATTTCAGCAAGAAAGAAATGCCTTAAATTGTACTGTACAACATTATGCCGATTTGCAACACGACACCAATTATGTAAATGGCATCATTGCCTCGCCTGACAAAATTAGCTAATTTGCCAAATGGCCTCATTGGACAAACGAGGCAAACTGATTCAAACATCATTATTTGCAGGAAAACATTATTGCGAAATGGGTGCATATGGCCCAGATGTTGTCTTCGTTGCTTTTCAATATATTTTTTTTTATTCAGATTCATTCAGCTGAGTTTTTATTGAACTGTCAATGAAGAAAACCATGGAGGTACAAGTTATATTCGCGATACACACTTCGCCCGCTGAAAGATCTTGTGGATAAATTCAAGCAAAACCCCGCCCCCCAAAAACAAACTAAGTGTGCATAGTTTTAAAATGTAGTGATAGTGATAAATTTAACAATAGTACAGCTGTTGATTATTTATTTATTTATTCCTTCCTTCCTTCCTTCCTTCCTTCCTGTTTTAATTTAATTTAATTTAATTTAATTTAATTTAATTTAATTTAATTTAATTTAATTTAATTTAATTTAATTTAATTTAATTTAATTTAATTTAATTTAATTTAATTTAATTTAATTTAATTTAATTTAATTTAATTTAATTTAATTTAATTTAATTTATATTGCATCCTATTCGCCCATGGCAACTCAAGGAGGCTTACAGCAGTGGTGGGATTCAAATTTCTTTACTACCGGTTCTGTGCGCATGGCCTGGTGTGCATGGCCTGGTATGTGTGGCTTAGTGGGCGTGGCAGGGAAAGGATCCTGTAAAGTCTCCATTCCCACCCCACTCCAGGGGAAGGCTATTGTAAAATCTCCATTCCTTCCCCACTCCAGGGGAAGGTTACTGCAAAATCCACATTTCTTCCCGATCAGCTGGGACTTGGGAGTCAGAGAATAGATGGGGGTGGGGCCAGTCAGAATTTTTACTACCAGTTCTCCAGAACTACTCAAAATTTCCGCTACCGGTTCTCCAGAACTGGTCAGAACCTGCTGAATACCACCTCTGGTTTACAGAATATAAAACCACCTTTAAAACAATAAAAACTGTATAGCATAGATTAAAAACCGAGAGAGGTGGAAGGAGCTACAAAGTAGATGGGGCCATTTTTGGAGTAGGGTTATGGGCAGATGTTTAGAGAAGGACCAGGGGAGACATGGTAGTACTATTCCAATATTTGAGGGGCTGCCACAGAGAGGAAGGGGTCAAGCTATTTTCCAAGGCACCCAAAGGACAGACAAGGAATTATGGATGGAAACTAAACAAGGAGAGATTCAACCTGGAAATAAGGAGACATTTTCTGACAGGGAGAACAATCAACCCATGGGACAGAAGTTGCCTCCAGAAGTTGTGGGAGCTTCATCGTTGGAAGCTTTCATGAAGAGACTGGATTGCCATCTGTCAGAAATGGTATAGGGCCATGATGGCGAACCAATGGCACACATGCCACCTGTGGCACATGGAGCCATAACGGTGGGCACGCGAGCATTGCCCTAGCTCAGCTGCAGCATGCATGCGTGTGCCGGCCAACTGATTTTCGGGCCTTCCAGGCCCACTGGAAGTCAGGAAACTAAAGTCCAATAATTTGACAGAAGCTCGGCGTAATATTAGCCAAATTATCTGAGCCCAGCATTTCTCAAGGTAATTGCATATTTTCCCCTATTTTCTTGCAACAAAAAAGGAGAAAAAAATAGCCAATCACTGTCTCTGTCAAAGTTAGCTCAAGGTGACAAAAATGCTCCAATATTTGTGAATATCTACAAGTAATCCAGAGGTGGTATTCAGACCGGTTCGCCCGAACCAGTAGCGGAAATCGCTGGTGGGCTCTATGCCAACCTATTGAGGTACGTTTTTGAGGCTGGGTGCATGCGCTGAAGGTGTGTGTGTGAGTAAAGCACACACTGGGAAGTTCGTGGGGTGGTGGGGGGGTAAGGAAGGGAGGGGGGATGGGGAAATATTTGTAATTTTTTTTCCTTTTTTGTAAAACTCTTTAATAATAAAGAAAAATAGTTATCAGCATGGTGTAGTGGTTAAGGAATAGGATACGGGTGGCAGGCCTGACCTTCACCATAGAAGTTTACTGGGTGCTTTGGGGCCTGCAGGTAATCCTTGATTTACAACCAGTTGCTTAGCAACCATTCAAAGTTATGACGGACCTACGTGGAGGGTACTTATGACCCAGTTCTGAAAGGCTGATGACTGTAGTTCAACAACATGGCTGCTTCTACAAGCAGTTTGACGCATCTCACAATCACGTGATCGCATTTTATGATGGTTTTGCTGAAAACTGGCAGTTACTTCCGGTTCTCAGCAAAACTGGCCCAGTTTGTTTTACAACCACTGCGTTCACTTTACAACTACTGCAAAGAAGAACTGTATGACTGACTGACCCACTTTATGACTGTCATGACTTATGTCCGTAATAAACAAGCTCCATTATGGTCGTATCTCGAGGACTACCCTGTATGTCTAGTTTGTAATGTGAACACATCATGAAGAATTTAGCTTCTATTTATTTCTTCTGAATAGGACTTGATGTGCGTTCTTGAAATCTGTGGATTAAAATTGCTTCCAAATGCTTAAATGCAATTATATCAATTTTTGAGGCACCAAAATGGTTTACCTCAGCTCAGTTCTCAACAGAATTTAGGAATGCAAGTTATGCCTCTCACCTGATTTTAAAATTCTTGAAAACTGCTTTAATCATCTTACTGTGTACTATAATAATAAAAGGATATAAAAATGGGGGAAAGTGTTTTAAAAAAAGGGAGGGGGAAACTCTACATCCATACTCAAGAGAGGAATTAAACTATTTATCTTTATCTTTTCAGTTCACTTGAATAAGCCCACTGGGATAAAATTCTCTAAATCTTTTATTACTTATGCTACCCAGCTCAAAGGGAATTCTTTATAAACATTCCAAAACCATTTCTTGTAGGTTTCAATTTCATTTTAGTTCAATTGTATTATTTAGAACAGGTTCCAGAAGTTGTAATAATAAAATGCTGAGAAAAGTTAATCCTGTTTTCACTTTTTTTGTGGGGGGGGAAATTCGTACAAAAATGAAAAAGAAATACAAATTCTCTGTGTGTCTAATCACACTTGGCCAAATGAAATATATCAGAGGTGGGTTTCAGCCGGTTCTGACCAGTTCTGGAGAACCAGTAGTGGAAATTCTGACTGGCCCCACCCCCATCTATTCTCTGCCTCCCAAGTCCCAGCTGATCAGGAGGAAATGGGGATTTTGCAGTAACCTTCCCCTGGAGTGGGGTGGGAATGGAGATTTTACAGTATCATTCCCCTGCCACGCCCACCAAGCCACACCCACCAAGCCATGCCACGCCCACCAAGCCACACCCACAAAACCGGTAGTAAAATTTTTTTGAAACCCACCCCTGAAGTACACATAGTCCTTGACTTACAATTGATCGAAGCTACAACGGCACTGAAAACTGTGACTTATGACCGTTGTTCACACTTATGACCATTGCAGCATCCCCATTGTCACCTGATCTAAATTTGGATGCTTGTCAACTGGTTCATATTTATTGGAGTATCCCAGGATCATGGGATCAATTAACAACTGGATTACTAACAACTACAGTGCTTCACTTAACAATGGTGGCAAGATAGGTCATAAAATGGGACAAAACTCACTAAACCACTGTCTTGTTTATTAACAGACATTTTGACTCTATTGTGGTCATAAGTAGAGAACTATCTGCATTCAAAAGTTTGAGAACTGTTTGTCTGGTTGATGTTTTGACTCACTATCTGTGGAAATAATACAACTTGGTTGAAATCCCACAACTTTTCAAAGGCACATTGGTGTGTCCCAATTGTTAGCCACTTTGAAGGTTCTCGTTCTCAAGGTTACCATGATTTTTTAATTTGTGTCAGAAGCACCTACAAATTATAGACATATAAACATTCAACAATGAGCAAGTAAAATAGGTATAAAATAGGTCATAAAAATATAGCATGTTTAAAAGCATGTAAACCTGAGAATTCCCACCTTAACCATGAAAGCTGGCTGTGAGGTCTAATCCCATTTCAGGCATGAAAGCCAGCTGGGAGATTTTGGGCTAATCAGCAAGAGCCTGTGAGTTCTAGTCCCACCTTAGGCATGAAAGCTAATTGGGTGACTTTGGGCCAGTGGTGAAATCCAAACTTTTTTACTACCTGTTCTGTGGGCATGGCTTGGTGGTGTGGTGTGGCTTGGTGGGCGTGGCAGGGGAAGGATACTGCAAAATCCCCATTCCCTTCCCACTCCTGGGGGAAGGATATTGCAAAATCTCCATTCCCACCTCACTCTGGGGCCAGCCAGAGGTGGTATTTGCCAGTTCTCTGAATTACTCAAAATTTCCGCTACCTGTTCTCCAAACTACTCAAAATTTCCGCTACCGGTTCTCCAGAACCTGTCAGAACCTGCTGGATTTCACCCCTGCTTTGGGCCAATCACTCTCTCTTAGCCCAGAAAGTGCGTGTTGGATACATTTGCTGCCTAGACTGATTTGTAAAAATAATACAGGTGGAATATAAATATCCCTGTATTAGTGAAGCAAAACAAAATTAAAGTTTCAAAACTCTCTGTTAACAGGCTGTTGTTGTTGTAATCCACTCCCGGAAGATTTGCCATGGCACCATATCTATCCCAAATGATCCGAAAAGTTATAAACAAATCATCCTGGGTCAAATATCAATGGTGGGATTCAGCCAGTTCGGGATGGTTTGGTCAAACCGGTAGTTAAATTGTTGGCTGGCTTCTCCCCTCCCCACCCTGCCTCTTCCAGGAGTCCTCATGCATCCCATTTTGGCTCCCAGGAGGCTGCAGGGAGGCCTATTAGGCCCAAAACAGGGCACAGGGTGTGTGGTACGGCCTACCGTGGCCCGTTTTTGCTCCCGGGGGGGCTGCAGGAGGCTGAGTGCTGCCTGTCACACCCCCTGGCCATGACCACCATGGCCACGCCCATCAAGCCAGACATTAGGGCACAGAACCAGTTGTTAAATTATTTGAATCCCACCCAGAGGTGAAATGCTCCCAGAGCGGACTGGATCGCGTGATCCGGTAGCGATTTTTCCCTGTGGTTCGGCGATCTGGTAGCGATTGCCGCCCAGGTGTAATGGAACATTACTTCCTGGGGGTAACTAGGAAGTACTTCTGGGTGTAACCAGGAAGTAATGATTTTTTAGCTTCTGCACATGCGCAGGCTTTGCACATGTGCAGAAGGTGTGTGCACGTATGTGACGCATGGCACATGTGCTTCCGAACCGGTAAGGAAGGTAAGTAGATTTCACCCCTGATCCCACCACTGTCAAATATTCATGTTTGTTTCTTAATATCATCTCCAGTCAATTCTTTAATTAAATATAGTAAATTCAGTCTCCAAAATAGGTCTTATCTTCCAATCAACTTTCAAGGGCAAATAATTTCCAATTCACTGCAATAAATCCATCCAGTTTCTCTCAGACTTTCTGGAAGTCTGGAATCTGTCCAACTCTTGTTCTAGGAAAAAAAATAAACAGCAGTATGTGAGATACTAGTACTTGACTCTTGCTTATGAAGGATCGTGAGCTTAAGTGAAATAGACTTTGAAGTTGATTAATAAGATTCATGGCAGCAGCTCTCGCCAGAAATTATCACTTTTATGAACTTGCCAGGGCTTAGATTGCAAGAAAGATAAATGCCACCTCTCTTGACGTTTTGCAACCATATGGGAATAAAAAGATGCTCTTTATTAATAATCGTAGAGACCAGAGAGAGGTTTCTATTTGTGAGGCTGGAGTTTTAATGAGCCTGTGTTGAATGTCATCTAAATAATTCATCTGCATTATGACACACATCAAAAAACCCAGACTTTAAAATGAGCATGTATTATATCACTTGTCATCAAGAATTTAATCATACCGAACTGGACATTGGCGTGCTAGAAACACGGCTGGATATATCCGGGGTCTCTTTATGAATTCAAATTTCTGCCCTCTGAAACAACAGTCAGAAAATGTGATATTTAATTCAACATCTCCACAAAGCTCGTTTCAGCTGTTGATACCGTTGGGAGATTTATTTGAAAAATTGTATTTTCTATGTTGGGCTTCAACTCCAAGAGAAATCTCTAGGTGCTACAGATAAGGATTCTTCTTGTAGCTGACATTTAAATATATATGGAAAAAACATGTAGTTCAGGAATATTAGTTTAAAAATGCCATAATCTTAATGGTTATCTTAAAGAGTTCTTACCATCATGAATAATATAAAATGGGGGAAAAAAAAGACTATTCTGTTTAGTGCAGAAAGACATAATTTAAGTCAGAGAGATAACTTTACAAGATTAGTTACCTTCGGAATTTTCTTTTGTTCGGTGTTTTATCATCGCTTGAGACTTTCAAGAAAAGATTGGACTGCCATTTTATTTTTTTATTTTTATTTATTTTATTTTGTCAAGTACATATTAGCTAATAAATATAAGCATGAATTAAATACATAAAATGAATACAATTAAAGGGAACATTAGGACAGGGACGGAAGGATTTCTGGTGTTCTTATGCACGCCCCTTACAGACCTCTTAGGAATGGGGTGAGGTCAACAGTAGACAGTTTTAGGTTAAAGTTTTGGGGGTTTGGGGATGAGGCCACAGACTCAGGTTGTGCATTCCAGGCACTGACCACTCTTGTTACTGAAGTCATATTTTCTGCAATCGAGTCTGGAGCGGTTCACTTTAAGTTTGTATTTATTGTGTGCTCCTGTATTGTTGTGGTTGAAGCTGAAGTAGTCGTTGACAGGTAGGACATTGTAGCAGATGATATTATGAGTTATGTTTAGGTCAGACCGAAGGCGGCGTAGTTCTAAATTTCCCCAAATTTCAAGTCTGGTGGCATAAGGTATTTTGTTGCGAGCAGAGGAGTGGAGGACTCTTCTTGTGAAATATTTCTGGACGCATTCAATTGTATTAATGTTCGATAGGCAGTGCGGGTTCCAGGCAGATGAGCTGTATTCGAGAATTGGTCTAGCAAATGTTTTGTATGCCCTGATTAGTAGTGTAATATTACCAGAGAAGCAGCTACGCAAGATTAGGTTTATACCCTTAATGCCTTTTTGGGGATGTTATAGTGGACTTTGGCACTTAGATCATTTGATATGACTCCAGGGTCCTTGACAAGAGTCAGAAATGGTGTAGGGTCTCCTGCTTAAGTGGGGGAGGGGGGTTGGACTAGATGACCTATAAGGTCCCTTCCAACTCTGTTAATGATACTCTAGAACAACTGAGAAAGCATAGATTGGTTAAAATGGCTTAATGATGTGCAAACCTTTCTGATTAATGGAATAAGCCACAATAGGGCAGGGTTAGCATAATAGGTGAAACCACAAACTGTTTAGTTAGAAAAATAACTTCCTAAAACTATGAGGAACCAGGCAATGGAACCAATGACCTATGGGAAAGTTTGAGTTTGACTTAAAGTAGAAGGGGGAATTATGGTGGCTCAGGAATTCTGGGAATTGAAGTCCACAAGTCATAAAGGGGCCATAGTTCTCCACCTCTGGACTTAAAGCAAAAGCTGGAGAAATACTTTCATATGGTGCCTTGCTTTGATCAGGAGATGGAACATACAATTTTTCATCAAGTCCTATCAGCTGGGCTTCAACTCCAAGAGATACAACAGGTAAGGATACTTAGAATTGAAATTTAATATCTGGGGAACATAGTTCAGGAATGTTAGTTTAAAGAATGCCATAATCTTAGTTTCAGTTCCAGGAATGGTCTTCCTTTCACATTTGTGATAAACCAGAAACCTCATAAATTGTTCTAGTTCCTGAAGAATGTTATACTAGGACTATAACTACTGTACTTAAAGACTGGAACTGCGAAAACTAAGCCAAATAAACCATATGGCTGAAGAATGAGGAAAATTGCAAAGATGAAGTTTAAACTTGACGTCTATGGGAGATTCTGAATCATCCAGGACATGATTGTCTCAAAGGAATTGAAGGAACTGAACAAGCTTCTTGGATGAGTAGTGAAACATGTTCAAGGAAAAAACAAAGTCCAGTTGCTTCTTGAAAAAGCATTTTTGAGGGGACCCACGAACGCGACTCAAAACCCAAGCATGACCATTCCCACAATAGGTTAACCCTACATTCCCCATGGACTGATTTCCTTTCAGTTACAGGAGGGTTGAAGCTACTATGGCTGTATGTAAGAATCCCTGTTTAAGAACTGACCTACTTTTCTTATTAGTCCCGAGTTCAGCCCCCTTAGCAAGGTCTACAACGGTGAGTTTTGACTACGTAATTCCATTGTGGCTAAGTATCTAGAAACCAGCATTGAGTTTTCTGCATTGAGGATTGAAGCACAAACACCATTCGCACAATGCTATTTGTTTATTTGCATTTTTTTCCAAAATAAACTGCATAAATCAATGGGACAAGGTTTAGCTGCTCTCGCTTAAGGTGAGCTTGTCAAAGAGGTATTCGCCCATGCCATTCTGGGGCAGCCCCAGGCGCTTCAAGTTGGTACAGTGGTCTCCCAGCAGCTTGATGGCCTTCACTTGCTCTTCCAGGAATTCGTTCTCCAGGAAGTCAGAGAGCTGAGGGGACAAAAAAAGAAAGTTTGTTAGGATTAGGAGAACATCTACAAACCTCCATAGTTAGCTCCCATTATTACGTCTAAGAAAAGTCCAGAGACAAAAACAAGCCACACATGAGCTTTCCTTTATAGGAAGAAAAGCATCTACAGTGAGTAAAGAAATAGTTAAACTATTTGGGCCTAAAAAAAGTCATGAAGACACAGGACTTCAAGAATGGTAGCATTCTGGGTGCATACAAAATCATGCCTACCAAGTTAGCTTTTCTTTAAAAAAAAAATTGAGAAATCTCCCAAAGCCATCTTGCCCCATCTTTGTCACCTCAGTTTTACTTACATGAGGATCTGCTTTCTCAGTTGCCAGCTTGTGCAGATCCAGCAAAGCCTGGTTAACCTCCTTCTCCAGCTGCAAGGCATGTTCTAAGGTATCTAGACTGTTGCCCCATTCGTCTTTCTCTGGCTTCTGTGTAGTAAAAAAAAACAGGTTTCATGGTTAGATAAATCCATGGCAACATTATCATCACAGATCTTGTGCTATTACAACCCCTATTCCCTTTCATGAAACTCCTCCCAGAGGAGTTTGTTTTCTCAACCTTGATATCCTGCAGCACAATACGTCCTCCTCGCTTGTTTTGGTACTTCAGAAACTTGTCGGCATGTTCTCTCTCTTCCTGGGATTGTTCCTTCAAGAACTTGGCCAGGTGGCACAAAGCTATATCATCACGGTCAAAGTGATGGGCCTAGGAAGGAACCAGAAAGGAGCATGTTAATAGATAATTTTTAGAAGTTATCTAAAAGTACTAAAGCTTCTATGTAGACTCTTTAGAAGTATCTAAAACCAGCTCTACAAATTAAGCTTTTATCAATTGCTTGTGGGAGTGTGTATAAATGCATACACTATTGAAATAAACTCCGATAGCTTAATAGCTTCCCAAGGCAAGCTGTAAATCGCTGACATACCGTTAAGTAGAATGGACAGAATGGTAGACTTACTACTTACATAAGAGACCCAAGACCTTTTTCATACTTTTAAGAGTCTTTCCTGTTAAATTAACTACATTGTTACTCTCAGGTTATTAATTCCAATGCAATAATCTCAAACCATAATTTAACAGACCTAATTACTGTTCACTATAAATTTAAGAGTTGCTTCTATAGTTGGTTTATTATAGCAGTTTTATGTTCATTGAAGGCATTTCTCTGTAAATAGCTTATGAAAGTACTAGAAACACTCAAAGTACCTTATTTCTCAAATGTTACTTACTCCAGAGTTAGTTACAATGACCCAGAGGGCCCAAGAGCTAAATAAGCATTAGAGTTCATTATTTCTCCTCCATTAAGATTTAACAGAGATACATTACCCACACTAAGAAGTTTTTTATCATTTAAAACTAAAGAGCTGAAGTCCAAGTTCGCCCAAGTCAATAAAATAAGAAGCAAACATTTCCTACTTGAAAGTAAATTCAGAGTAACTTACCATGGACAAGTAGACATAGCTAGCATGGAGTTCAATGTTCACCAAATGGTTTACGGCAGCCTCGCATTCAGCATGGTAGTTCTGGAGGATTTGAGAAGTCATCATCAGAAGAAGAGGAGGAGGAAGAGGTCGTTCCTGAAGTTCAGAAGGTCAGTGGGTGTAAAAGAGAGAATCAACTTGGCCTTATATACAGTTTTGCAGGGGTGGGGTAACTAATTAACAATAGCATTGGCCAATAGGAAGCATCTCCAGGACCAACTGACCAATCAGATTTAAGGATGGGCTGATGAGGACCAATAGAAACTTGGAAGAGCCCTTGGTCCAGGTGCAGCTGCTGAATTGGGGAAGGTCTCATAGGAGGGATGATATCCAATAGAAAACCAGTTGTTCCTCAACTCACAATTGGCTTTGAGGGAGGGAGGATGACTCAGCAATATAGGAGTGTTTTTTTTTTAAAGAATTAATTACAATTGTTGCTGGGGAGTGAGCCGTTGATAAAGATTGCCCCTTGTCTGAGAATGTTTAAACAATTTACTTCGTCCTGCAGCTGTTTCCTTTTCATCATAGCTTCACAAATTCAGGAATTGAAGGGAAAAAAAGCCCATACTTGTGGGAACCATCGTCCTTATTTCCAGCTGAGGCTGAGCATGTATAAAGTTTTATCCAGTGTTTGCATCACAAACTACACCATAAACCACAATTTACAATCCAACACCACCTAAGCCAAAATTCTAGCAGGAGGCCACAAAAAAAAAAAAAAAAAGCGTTATGGCCAAATCGTGATTCGTAAAGTAACTGTGCTCATATGTGTAAAGCTGAAGGAGAAGTTCGCCTGCTGTGATGAACTAAATTTACACAGCAAGCTGAGACATAATGTGATATTATTATTGTTTTTTAGTCAGGATTAGCCTTGTGGGTACTGGATGAGCACAGGTTTAACAAATAGGAAAAGGACTGAGTTGAACCCAGAGTAAGAGACCAAATATACAGTGCTGAAGAACCTACAAGAATCACATATTGTAGATGTGGTTTTTTTAAGATGGTTAGGCTCACTGCTTGTATGTTAGACCTTATTCAGTTATGAATGTCAGGCTAGTTCCATAGAAGTTTCCCCCATATTTGCCATCCTCCAGAGAGGTTGACTGTATAGCAGTGTTTCTCAACCTTGGTAGCTTGTAGATGGGTGGACTTCAACTCCCAGAATCTGCTGGCTGGGGGATTCTGGGAGTTGAAGTCCACCCATCTTCAAGCTACCAAGGTTGAGAAACACTGCTGTATAATATTAGCAGGGAATTCTGGAGATTGTAATCCTAGTATCTGGAGGTTTCTAGGCTTGTGAGGACTGCATTAGGCTAGGAGAACAGATTTAGCTTCTGTTGTCTTCTTAACCACACATGTTAAACCATAATCAGTTGATATGGGTTAGAGTGTTGAATAAGCCATAACAGAATAACAGAAGGACCTTGGAGGTCTTCTAATCCAACTCCCTACTCAAGCAGGAGACCCTATACCATCTCAGACAAATTGTTGTCCAATCCCTTCTTAAAAACCTCCAGTGTTGGAGCATTTACAACTTCTGGAGGCAAGTTGTTCCACTGATTAATTGTTCTAACTGTCAGGAAATTTCTCCTTAGTTCTAGGTTGCTTCTCTCCTTGATTAGTTTCCATCCATTGCTTCTTGTCCTGCCTTTGGGTACTTTGGAGAATAGTTTGACTCCCTTTTCTTTGTGGCAGCCCCTGAGATATTGGAAGACTGCTATCATGTCTCCCCTACTCCTTCTTTTCATTAAACTAGACATACCCAGTTCCTGCAACCGGTCTTCATATGTTTTAGCCTCCAGTCCCCTAATCATCTTTGTTGCTCTTCTCTCCGCTCTTTCTAGAGTCTCAATATATATTTATATTGTGTTGACCAAGCGTGGATACAATAGTCCAAGTGGCAGTGATTCTTTTTTTGTAAAAAAGAGTTTATGCTGAAATATGTAAACTCAACTGTGTCTTCACGACAATGTGATTAATAAACACAGTAAACAATTTGATCCATTGAGTGAAATGTAGCTTTATTTGTACACAAATCACTAACAATATATATTCAACATTATAGTGTGTATAGAAGGGAACTCTGCAATTGTTTAGTTGCTCTGCCCATACATCACAGAAGCCCTAAACCATGGCTTATCCATGGTTTGCTAAATAAGACCCAGCAGTGAAGGGGTCAAAACCTAATTTATAAGCCATAATTTATGCAAGGAGGGTTAAACCAACACAACTATGTTATAGCTGTGTGAACTCAACTTAAAAAAAGACAACATTAGGCTAAATGGATCACTGGTTTGAGTCTGGTAGTATTTACACAACAGATTGTGGTTGAGCTACTAATGATTTTCACAGGTCATGTAAACCCTACACCCCGTTGTATAATGTGGCTGCTTTGAGTGTAGTGTTTTGAAAATGACATTTGTAGAGTAGTATTAACCAGTCTGTTGTGGCTTACTCAGCAAACCATGTCAAAGCAAAGCACTGCCTACTACAGTGTGTATGACAAGTCAGTTTAGAAAGGAACTTGTACTACCAGAAAGTACAAGTTCCAAACCAATTAACACAACCGTTGTAATACGTTGAAGATGGAGAGACTCAAGGCTATAGCAATGCCTGATTAAGATAACCTGATAATTACACAAACCTTGTTTGGAAACCTAGAATTAAAGAAGAAATTGAGTCAAGCTTGACTCTTGGTGACTATATGGAAATGACCATGATTTTTCTCCAGATTCCAGGATTATTATTTTTTTTAAATTTCCCAGCTCTGAAAATTTGCATGTGATCTTCCAGCAAAAGACCAATTAAGCCTAGTTTAGCTTCAAGTCGAGACAAGTTGGGGCAAGTATTGGCACTTGCTAACAAGCGAATGTAAGACAATGACTCCTATGTAGCTTGAATCTTAACATCATTTCTAATCAAATGGAAGATACAAGAGGGGGTTGTATCAAAAGTCCTTACTTTTGAAAATTGTTAAGGGGGTTGAAAGAGCCAGTTTGGTGGTGCAAGGGTTAAAGCGCTGGCCTAGAAACCAGGAGATGGTGAGTTCTAGTCCCACCTGAAGCAGAAAAGCCAACTAAAGTCACCCAACTGGCTTTCATAGCTAAGATTGAACTAGAACTCCAATTCCAATATTTGAGGGACTGCCACAGTGAGGAGTGGCTCAAGCTATTTTCTAAAGCACCTGAAGGCCAGACAAGAAATAATGAATGCAAACTGAACAAGGAGAGATTCAACCTCGAAATAAGGAGAAATTTCCTGACAGTGAGAGCCATCATCCAATGGAACAGAAATTGCCTTCGGAGCTTCATCACTGGAGGCTTTCAAGAAGAGATTGGACTGCCATTTGTCAGAAATGATGTAGGGTCTCCTGCTTGGATGGTGGGTTGGACTAGATGACCTACAAGGTCCCTTCCAACTCTTTTAATCTGAAACTCACAGTCTCCTAGTGATTGACCCAAAGTCACCCAACTGTCTTTTGTGTGTAAGGTGGGACTAGAACTCACCCATTTTCTAATTTTGGTGCCTTAACTACTAGACCAAATTGGCTCTCTTGAAGTAGGCTATGCAAAACTCTTATGTTGAAATTTCTGCTTGCTTTTTCCTTCACTTTTCCCTGCCTTTGGCTGTTCTCTAGTCAAACAGATACTCCCTCTGGCCAGCTGGTGGTCTTGCTAAGAGCTTCAGGAGGAAAAAGTGGATTTCCAGCTGTGTGATAGCCTTGACTTGCTGTTCCAGATATTTAGATTCAAGGTTTTCACCCAGCGGAGAATCAAAGGAAAGGATAGCTAAATTGCTTTGCCAAGTTGGAACTGTGCTTTCATAACTTCCCTTGAGATTTATAGACATGAATAAGAGAATGGACGACTCTCCATGAAAAGAGATGGTGTTATTATCAACTGTAGCTTTAGCTTAAGTTTAAACTATGATTAGAAGTCCGTATTGTATCTGAGATCTACGAATCCAAGATAAAAACTCTTAACCTTATTGAGGCTCATAAAACCTCCAGATCACTCATTCTAACTGAATGTAACGCAGCTAGTCCTCAACTTTCTGAGCCCAACATTTATGTTGCTAAGTGAGAAATTTGTTAAAAGGAGTTTTGCCCCATTTTACGACTCTTCTTGCCACTTTTGTTAAGGGAATCACTGCAGTTGTTAAATTAGTAAGCCGGTTGTTGAGTGAACCTGGCTTCCTCATTCGCTTGTCAGAAGGTTGCAAAAGTGATCACACGACCACGAAATGTTGCAACCGTTCATAAATGTGAGTCAGTTGTCAAGCATCAATGTCAATCACGTGACCACGGAGATTCTTCAACGGTCATACGTGTGAAAATGTTTTGAAAACTTTTTTCAGTGTCATCGTAACTTTGAACAGTACATTAAGTAAACTCTTATAAGTCGAGGACTACCTGTACATTTTGAAGCTAATATACTCATCCAATTTAAAAGGCTTGGGTTGCATATAAATTGAATTAATTAAATTAAATTAAATTATTGCAGAAAGTTAGCACCCACCCCTCTTCTAGA
This sequence comes from Arizona elegans, assembly GCA_022577455.1. Classification (NCBI taxonomy): domain Eukaryota; kingdom Metazoa; phylum Chordata; class Lepidosauria; order Squamata; family Colubridae; genus Arizona; species Arizona elegans. The sequence goes on along the minus strand of JAKOOJ010000009.1, from coordinate 636,339 downwards.
AGAATGATATAATATAATAACAGAGTTGGAAGGGACCTTGGAGGTCTTCTAGTCCAACCCCCTGCTTAGGCAGGAAACCCTATGCCACTTCAGACAAATGGTCATCCAACCTCTTCTTAAAAACTTCCAGTGTTGGAGCATTCACAACTTCTTGTGGCAAGTTGTTCCACTGATTAATTGTTCTCACTGTCAGGAAATTTCTCCTTAGTTCTAAGTTGCTTCTCTCCTTGATTAGTTTCCACCCATTGCTTCTTGTCCTGCCTTCAGGTGCTTTGGAGAATAGGTTGACTCCCTCTTCTTTGCAGTGACAGTTGTTAAGCAAATCTGGCTTGGCTGGTCACGAGGTCACAAAAGGAGATCGTAGGATCTTCTGATACCGCAAAGGTCCTAAGTCGGAACCCATTGAGATCTTGATCACGTGACTATAGGGGGATCCTGCCAAGGTCGTAACTGTGAAAAAACGGTCATAAGTCCCATTTTGTAACTTTGAATGGTCACTAAATGAACGGTTGTAAGTCTAGGACCGTGATGGCGAAGCTATGGCACGCTTGCCAGAGGTGGCACACAGTGGCCCTCTCTGTGGGCACGCGAGCAGTTTCCCCAATTCAGCTCTGCCGTGCCTGCGCCCGCCTCTAGCCAGCCAGCTGGGCTTTGGGTCTCTGCCGCGCATATGCGGGGGAGTGGGGCCAGTGGTGGGATTCAAGTAATTTAACAACCGGTTCTCTGCCCTAATGATTTCTTCCAACAACCAGTTTGCCAAATTGCTCAGAAAGTTAATCAACCGGTTCTCCCGGAGTGGTGCGAACCGGCTGAATCCCACATGCAGGGGGCCCATGCAGGGGGCCGTGGTGTATGCAGAGGGGGCTGGGGGGCGTGCGTGCATGTGCAGGGGCTGGAGTGCCTGCGAGGGCAGTGCGTGCATGTGTGGGGTGCATGAGAGGTCCGTGCATGGGTGGGGGCCGCGCACGCATTGTGTTTTGGGGGTTTGGGCGTGCTTTGGCCACTCGGTCCGGAAAAGGTTACCCATCACTGGTATAGAACTACGGATAGTTGATTGTTCCTTCATTGTTAACTTGTTCATTGCTTAAAAGAAGATGCTCGGTTGCATGTCGTTTGTTCATTCTCTTTCTTTTTTTCCCCACTAGCCGGAAGGAAGATTTTGTAGGTGTTGGGTGTTGGGTGAATCAGGGTGCGTAAAAGCAACAAAGCAGTGCATGTTTTTTTTTAGAAGGTCCGTTCAAAGCTAAGCAGCGGGTGGTTGTCAGGCCCCAAAAAATTGCAGGGCTGATCCATGAACAAATCTCTCAGTGGGAGATAGATGGAAAAGAAAAAGAAAGGAAGAAAAAAGATTTTAAGGCAGCCCACAGTTGAATGGTGGAATCTTACAGGAGAATACAAAGACAGCTCCCAGCTGGGCAGCTTAAAGAAGAGAAGAGACTGCCTGATGAGAAAGCCACATGTGAGTTTTCTGTTTCTTCTTGCTGCCCCTTAATTTTTCTTCTGGAATTTTCTAGCCCGGATGGGTTAACTTTAAAGAATTAGGTCCTTCCTTCCTTCCTTCCTTCCTTCCTTCCTTCCTTCCTTCCTTCCTTCCTTCCTTCCTTCCTCCCTCCCTCCCTCCCTCCCTCCCTCCCTCTCTGCCTCCCCTTCCTTCCTTCCTTCCTTCCTTCCTTCCTTCCTTCCTTCCTTCTTCCCTTCCTTCCTTCCTCCCTCCCTCTCTGCCTCCTCTTCCTTCCTTCCTTCCTTCCTTCCTTCCTTCCTTCCTTCCTTCCTTCCTCCCTCCCCCCTCCCTCCCTCTCTGCCTCCCCTTCTTTCCTTCCTTCCTTCCTTCCTTCCTTCCTTCCTTCCTTCCTTCCTTCCTTCCTTCTTTCCTTCTTCCCTTCCTTCCTTCCTCCCTCCCTCGCTCTCTGCCTCCCCTTCCTTCCTCCCTTCCTTCCTCCCTCCCTCGCTCTCTGCATCCCCTTCCTTCCTTCCTTCCTCCCTCCCTCCCTCCTTCCCTCCCTCCTCCCTCCCTCTCTGCCTCCCCTTCCTTCCTTCCTTCCTTCCTTCCTCCCTCCTTCCCTCCCTCCCTCCTCCCTCCCTCTCTGCCTCCCCTTCTTTCCTTCCTTCCTGCCTTCCTGCCTTCCTTCCTTCCTTCCTTCTTTCCTTCTTCCCTTCCTTCCTCCCTCCCTCCCTCCCTCCCTCTCTGCCTCCCCTTCCTTCCTTCCTCCCTCCCTCCCTCCCTCCCCTTCCTTCCTTCCTTCCTTCCTCCCTCCCTCCCTCTCTTCCTTCCCTCTCCCTCCCTCTTTCCCTCTCTCCCTCCCTCCCTCCTTCTTCTCTCTCTGCCTCCCCTTCCTTCCTTCCCTCCCAGGCGCTGCATGCCACCTCTGGCATATGTGACATAGGTTCGCCATAGGCTAGCTTATATCATTTGAGACAAATTGCCCAACCTCTTCTTAAAAACTTCCAGTGTTGGAGCATTCACAACTTCTGGAGGCAAGTTGTTCCACTGATGAATTGTTCTAACTGTCAGGAAATTTCTCCTTAGTTCTAAGTTGCTTCTCTCCTTGATTAGTTTCCACCCATTGCTTCTTGTCCTGCCCTCAGGGGCTTTGGAGAATAGCTTGACTCCCTCTTCTTTGGGGCAGCCCCTGGAAGACTGCTATCATGTCTCCCCAAGTCCTTCTTGTCATTAAACTAGACATACCCAGTTCCTGAAAAAGGTTGACTCCTTCTACTTTGTGGCAACCCCTGAGATATTGGAACACTGTTATCACTCCTCATCTTTATTTAGGAACGGGAAAAAAAAAAACACTTTAGGAAACTTTCCCCCCAACCCAATTAAATTCAATCGGTCCAGTAAAATGTTTAGTGGGTACACCACACTGCTTCGTATTGACAGCATGAAATCTTGCCTCTGGACATGTTCTTCTGATCTTTTTGGGTGCTGTTCTCCATATCCGCATGAGCTGCAAAAGAAATTGAATTATTAAAATGGCCCGGCCCCAATTATTTATCTCACCTAAATCTTGGCTTCTCTTGCAAACATACACACTGTGTAGTGACTTGGCACCTTAGCACGCTACGTATTTTATTAGACGTTGGGTGGCTCAAGAAGAAACATGGGAGCGTGGGATTCTCTCTGCAATCGGTAGTTTTTCCTCCGCTGTTTGAATGTCTTTCTAGCACAGTGCAGGAAAATTATTTTTTCATTCGCAACAAATTGCTCGACTATTTTCTCTCGCGATGCTCATTCCATTTGACCCAAAAGAATTGGCTTTCAAAGTTTCTTATGAAGGAAAGTTTTTTCTCCCCCCTGTCTGAAGTATAGTTTTCTGCATTTCTTTAATTACAATCAGCCAAAAGGACTACCTTTTTAAATTTACAATTAGCCAAACCGAGCTTGTGAATATCTTTTCTTTCATGGTTAGATCTTCTCTTCAGTTGTATACAGTATCTCTGACTTCCCCTTAAATTTAAATAACACTACTAGAGTATAGTATAGTATAGTATAGTATAGTATAGTATGGTATGGTATGGTATGGTATGGTATGGTATGGTATGGTATGGTATGGTACGGTAGGGTAGGGTAGGGTAGGGTAGGGTAGGGTAGGGTAGGGTAGGGTAGAGTAGAGTAGAATAGTTGGAAGGCACCTTGGAGGTCTTCTAGTCCAACTCTCTGCTCAGGCAGGAATTCCTATACTTTTTCAGACAAATGATTGTCCAATCTCTTCTTGAGAACCTCCAGTGATGGAGCATCCACAATTCCTGTAGGCAAGTTGTTCTACTGATTAATTGTTCTATCAGGAAATTTCTCTTTAGTTCTAAGTTGCTTCTCTCCTTGATTAGTTTCCACCAGAGCTGGGTTTCAGCAGGTTCTGACCAGTGCTGGAGAACCGGTAGCGGAAATTTTGAGTAGTTCAGAGAACTGGTAGTAAAAATTCTGACTGGCCCTGCCCCCATCTATTCTCTGACTCCCAAGTCCTGGCTGATCGGGAAGAAATGGGGATTTTGCAGTAACCTTTCCCTGGATTGGGGAGGGAATGGAGATTTTACAGTATCCTTCCCCTGCCATGCCAACCATGCCATGCCCACCAAGCCATGCCACACCCACAGTACCGGTAGTAAAAAAATTTGAAACCCACCACTGGTTTCCACCCATGGCTTCTTCTCCTGCCCTCAGGTGCTTTGGAGAACAGCTTGACTCCTCCTTCTTTGTGGCAGCCCCTGAGATATTGGAACACTGCTATCACGTCTCCCCTAGTCCTTCTTTTCATTAAACTAGATCTACCCATTATTTATATGAACAATTGTACTACTACTACTACTTGTACTCAGTGGTGGGCTGCAACCAGTTTAACGACCGGTTCAGTGAGTGTGCCCGCACCTAACACGCTCGTGTGAAGCATTCAAAATACAGCAATTTGAAGCTCAGCTGCTTACCTTCTAAGGCAGCCGCGGTAAGTATCTCCCACCTTAATTATTTTCACAAATAACTCAAGGCAGCAAACGTATCCAACACACCTTCCTCCTTCTATTTTCCTCACAACCGCAGCCCTGTGAGGTGGGTTGAGCTCAGAGAGAGTGACTGATTCAAGTTTACCCAGCCTGGCTTTCGTATCTAGAGCAGGACTAGAACTCATCGTCCCCTTGTGATCGGTCCAAAGTCACCTAGCTGGCTTTGGTGACCAAGAAAGGACTAGAACTCACTATCTCCTGATGATTGGCCCAGAGTCACCCAGCCAGCTTTGATGCTTAAAGAAAGGACTAGAACTCACCATCTCCTGGTGATTGGCCCAGAGTCACCCAGCTGGCTTTCATGGCTATGAGGCAGAACTAGAACTTACTGTGTCCTAGTGATTGACCCAAAGTCACCCAGCTGGCTTTCATGCCTAAAATGGAACTAGAACTCACAGTCTCCCACTTTCTAGCCAGATGCTTTAACTGCTAAACCAAGCTAGCTCTCTTATGCTATTATAGTGACATGAGGTTTCTGAAGCCAGCAATTTTTGGTAAACAAGGTTCTATCAAAGTTGAAATAATTAAATTCAGTTTCTCAGATTTGAGCAAACCAAACATATTTGGTCCTTCCCTTCCCTTCCCTTCCCTTCCCTTCCCTTCCCTTCCCTTCCCTTCCCTTCCCTTCCTGTTCTGTTCCCCCACCTCACATAGGCAGACACACGAGCAAAAGACGTCTACCAGTAATTTATTTTTACAAGCCAACCTGAATCCTTTGGCAGATAAAAGTGTTGGCAGCTACTTTCCGAATGCCTGCCAAGTTTCTTATCACCTCTAGAAACAGGAATCAGCGTATCTGTAGTCCGTTGCTAGGGCAACCAAGAGTTCACAAGGCACAAAAGAGTAGTCAGAAGTCATTCACAAAGTCCAAGATATCCCATCCGAAGCTCACGATATGCAGTTTTTGTCCATCACAGAGCCTGCAGAGCAACCCCACCCACTTTTATCCCCTGTGGGGCATGGCTCAGTGACTCAGCAATCTCTGGCCCTTCCCCACCTCTTCCTTTGCTGCGCACGCCTCCGACGCTGCCTGGGATCAATCCAAGATTGATCTTCATCACTCCCTATTAGTGGGTGCTCCGACGTGCCTTCCTCCTGGCCTTCAGCTGGAACCTGAGGCGTTGCCAGAAAGGAGGGTCCTGGAAAGGAGGCATTGTCAGTTCCTCCCCATCACTTTCAGAGTCATCTTCCTCCGTGAGGCCAGGCTGAGGAGCTGAAGTCACAACACTTCCCATGTTTGGAATGGTAAGCCCCATATTTTCTTTTAGCAACAGCAAACTTCAAGGTATCTTCAAGCCAAGCCCAATGTCAGGTTTCGATGCTATCTCAAAATAAATGAATTTCCAAACTGCTGATCTTTGAGGAAATTTTCTCTTTATTGAGCATAGTGATCTGTCCCTGGCTCTTTCACGGTCAGCACTGACCTTTGCCCCCCAAGCTCTCCCTTTCCGATCCCCAATTCTCTGCGTCTCATTGGCTATCTTCCAAGCCACTCTCCTCATCCCATCTCCATCAGATCACAGGAATGTGCCCCCTCCTCCCATCTCCGAGGAAACAGAATCTTCAAAGGAATTAAGTAGGCAAAAGTTCAAGCTTCTCCTCTCCTATTCATATATCAGCGCTGGAACACTGACACCCAGCCTGCAGCTGAGACACTCTTGAATTGCGCTTGACATATCCAAGTTCTCGTGATGGTATTATGGAGGTTTATTATGCTTTTTCTGGGGTGTTTCTTGATTTCTCCCTGGAGCCTACATCCCTGGAAGTCCCTTGTAGTTTTCTACCCAAGTATGAACCAAGCTAAATTCTACTTAATCCCTAATCTCGAAGGAGAGTAGCTAAAATGTGCTGAAACCTTTAATAAGTGCCTCATTAGAGGTGAAGTAAAGGCAGCTTTAGCCCGTCAAAACACAAAATAGACTTTTGACCAATTTAAAAGCCTGTCAGCTCCCGTTGCAGTGGGCTAAATCACTGTGAAAACCTTGCCAAAAATTGTAGGGATTCACCTAAGCAATTGACAGGAGTCACGACTGACTTGACATAGCATACACAGACACACAGACAAACACACACACAAGCACAGAACTGTCAATTTAATTTTGAGAACATGTAGAACTAGAAAGTGAGTGTCAGGTTTCGAGGTAGTCTCAAATAAATTGCATTTCAAACAAAATCTTTGAAGAAAAACTCCCATTTATTAAGCACGACATTCTAACTCTGACTTCATCGCAGCCAACACTGACTTCCAGACCCCAAACCCTCCCTTTCAGTTCCCCACTCCCCTGCACTCACTGGCCATCTTCCAAGTCACTCTACCCCTAATCTACTGCTCCAGCTCAAAGGAATTTCCCCCCTCCCATCCCATCTCCTAGGGGATATTATCTCCAGGGAAAATAAGTAGGTGAAAAGTCAAACATCCCTTTCCAGACGCCTCCGCTTCTCCTTCTTATGTCAGCACTAGAGTAAATGCAGCTTGAAGTGCTGACAGTGAGATCCTGGGTGCTCTCTGAGCTTGGTTATTTTCTTGGAGATGAGCAATCAATTAAACAATACCCCAATCAAGAAACTGCCAAACAAGATACCAACTGTGGTGGACGTGCCCAAAAGGAAAAAAAAAATTGGGGAGAAAATACATATGTCGTTAGAATTTTTTTTTAAAGACCGCATATAGATTTCAAGCCAGAACGATTTTTGTTAGGCATAATGTTACAATATTTTGAGGATCAGACTCAATGATGAATTCAGAAGCAATTTCTTCAGTTAAAGAAGAGTTTATTCATAATAGGCATTCTACTTATTCTTGTCAGATTTACAGTGAGAAGCAAGCATGAGGTAAAAGCACTCTCTATTTATATCAAAGGGGAGGAGTCAAGAAAGGGGGGTGATTACACATGAATACATTAAAGGAGGATGAATAAATTAACCCTTTATATCCTGTACATATATACATATCTCTTGTTATAGAATAAGGCATTTACTTATGACAAATCCCCCTCTAAATGCCGATTCGACATACAACAATGATTGCATTCGGATTCAGAATTATATAGTACTTGTAATTTTGATGTCAAGTATTTGTGTTGTTTAGAAGGTAAAGGTTTAGTTAATATATCAGCTATTTGTTCTGAGGTTTCGCAGTGGATTGCTTTAATGAATCCATCCTGAGATAATTGTCTCACGTGTTTAAATTTGATATCTATATGTCTGGACCTTTGACCAATGGCGTCAGATCTTGATATTTCTATAGCCGCCTTATTATCTTCATGTATGACAAATGGTAGTATTGGATTCTTCCAAATATCAGATAATAAATCATTAAACCACACTAAATTATTTGAGGCTTTAGATAAACAGACATTTGATGTCACCTGCCCAGTCTGCATCAGCGTAACTGGTGATAATAGGTTCTTTAATATTATTGGGTTCTAAGAGTAGACAGAAATCTATGCTGTGTTTTAGATATCTTAGTATTCGTTTAACTGCTTCCCAATGATACATAAGTGGTTTACTTACATGTCTAGATAATAAATTAAGTGGCAGAGCTATATCAGGCCTGGTCCAATTAGATATATACAAGAGAGAACCAATAATTGATCTATATAATGTATTGTTCTCGAACTCAGGTGAAGATTCATCCATATTCCTTAGAAAATCAGTCTGCATAGGAGTATCGCAAGGTTTGGCATCTCTTAAATTGCATTTTTCCAGAAGTTCTATAATTTTATCTCTCTGGGATAATTTGAATCCCTTTCTTGTTTTATTGATTTGAACTCCAAGGTATTTGTTTACCCTTCCTAGCGACTTTAAAGAGAAATGTTCACTTAGCTTGGATACAAATAAGTCTTTCTTTTCTTTATGTTTGCCTATATACAAAATATCATCCACATAGATTAACACAAATTCTAATGATTCACCTTCCTTTCTAACAAAAAAGCAATTGTCTGCAGTTGTGGCTTTGAATTCCATATTTTTTAAGCACGCTGACTAGACATTCATACCAACGCTTGCCGGATTGTTTTAATCCGTACAAGCTTTTGTTAAGTAACCAGGTCTCATTTCTATTTGTACATTGGCTATGAGGTGCCCTTACATATATCTCTTTGTCGAGCTTTGCATGTAAGTATGCAGTCTGCACATCATATTGAAAGACATCAAGATTGAGTATAGCAGCTATGACTAAAGCTGTCTTAACACTTTCAGTTCTTACAGTGGGAGAGTATGTGTCAGTGTAATCCTCAGGATATTTTTGAGTGTAACCTTGTGCGACTAATCTAGCTTTATATAATTTATTACCCTCTTCTAAATCTTTGATTTTGAATATCCATCTGGTGCCTATAATTGTCTTGTTCTTAGGGGCAGGGACTGGTGTAAATACACCTAATTCACGCAAGCTGTTCATTTCTTTTGTTATGGCTAATTCCCATTTTTCTCTTTCTTCCATGGGAAGTTTCAACACTTCCTCGTATGTGTTAGGTGTTGGTGTCTCGTCATTCACACACATTATATAATCCTTATACTTATTGGGTAATTGTTTTCTGTTACACCTGATTGTTCTTATTGGAATGCTTTCATTATCGTGTAGATACCTTGCTTCCTTTTTGGTTAATGAATCTGTTTTTATCCTGGTATGGTTACCTGTCCATGTTTTGTTTTTGTCATCATGTGTGTTATGTTCATGTTTCTCTCTTTCTATTCTGTCTTGTTGTTCAATATTTGGTTCTGTATTTTGAATTAACTCGTTAAGATGTATCTTAGACCAGTTGGCCTGTTCATGAAATACTGCTGTTCTTGAGACTATGAATTTGTTATTATTGTCAATGAATCTATATCCTTTTGTGCCTGTTTCGTATCCCATGAATCTGAGCCTTCTGGATACGTTATCTCCCTTACGTCTTAATTGTTTTGGTATGTGTACGTCTGCTGTAACTCCAAATATGTGCATGTGTGATATTTTTGGTTTCTTATTGTACAGCACTTCGTATGGTGTTTTATTTAGGATGCTAGACCAGGTCCTATTTTGGGTATAGCTTGAATATAGTAATGCTTCTGACCAGAATTGTTTTCCTAAACCAGCATCTTCTAATGTACATCTAATCATGGTTTGCAGTGTCGAGTTCTTTCGTTCTGCTGTACCATTCTGAAAAGCAGAAAATGGGCTAGTCGTGAAGTGTATCATTCCTTTGTCTTTTATCCATTGTGAGAATTCTTTTGACATGAATTCGGATCCCCTATCTGTCATGATTTGTTTTATTTTGATATTGTGTTGTGTTTCTACACGTTTGTAAAATTCTTTGAATTTTTGGAAAGTTTCATCTTTGTGTTTTAAAGTATAAACAAATCCATAACGGCTATAGTCGTCTACAATAGTTAGGAAATATCTTTTTTTGTATGTGATGGATGGTGTTAATGGACCAACTAGATCCATATGTACCAGATCAAAAATTTGGTTAGAGGTCCTTGTTGCCCTCTTTGGTTTTGGGTTTGTTCTGAGTTTTGAGGATTTACATACTGAGCATTCCAAATAGTTTTTACAATCCTTTATTTTAACGCCATCAGCATGTTCAATCATTTTTTGTATTACAGGGAAACTTGCATGTCCCAATTTCCTATGCAACATGTGTGCACATTCATCATGAATTGGTTTGCCTATATTGGGTCTTTTGTTATTGGGTGTATCACTAGTGGGTGTGTCTTTGTGATTACAGTGTGTATTGGGTTCTTCATTGTCATTGTTGTTACTATGTTCACTGTCTATGTTGGTGTCGTCATCAGTGTTTGTATTAATGTTATGCAACCATTTATCTTCTGTTACAAGGAAGGGTAGGCCACCTTCGATAACTACACTATTCAATTTAGTCCCATCCTTTTCTAGTATTGCTTTTCCCCCAGAGAAGATTATATTTATGTTGAAATCTTGGCTTAATTTCACTGCACTAAGTATGTTATGTGATATTTCTGGTATCAACAATACCCCCTCTACTTTACCTAAACCAGGTATATTTACATCTCCTTTCCCTATGACTTGAACATTTTCTTGATTGGCTACTCTTATCATAAATTTATCATTTGTGAATGAAGACAGTATTTTCTTGTTATTTGTTGTATGATTAGTCGCCCCTGAATCTATGAGCCAAGTATTGTTTTTTGATTTTTGTGTGATGACATCGTTATGTTTATCTAATCCATTTAATGATCCTGATTTTCTGTCCCTTGAATTATCTCTATCCTTTCTGCGTTCTCTGTAGTTTGGGGAGTCTCTATATCTGTATCTATCAATAGATGATTGCCTGTCTTGATATCTACCCCTATAATCACGGTTTTGTCTTTCCCTATGAAACATGGGGCAATCTCCCTTAGAGTGTTTTCTGGATCCACAATTGTAACATTCAATTGTTTTTTGGTGATTTTCTTGGAAGGTTACCCCTGGTGTTCTCCAAGGAAGGCTCACCTGAATTGCTAGCAGCACACAATCACGGTTGAGAGAAGCCAGTGGTTCCACCGATCTTATATAGTTCCCGGAAGAAATAGATCATGGTTTTGGGAAGACGATGATCCAGTGGTTGTTATATTCCCAACTGACTCACCAATCAACTTCGAGACCGAGAGTAACGCTGTGCTGGGAATTTCTCGTAGGAGTTGAGCCAAGCTTGAGTGGAAAAACCACCTAGAAATATAAGTCAGTTCGTTTTAGGGGGTTATTTAAATCTGAATTCATAATCTTAACATTCCACCCCTGCCTTTTGGGCACTGGGGACCAGTTCCGTGGAGAGAGGTTTTCCCGTGGACCAGAGGGGTGGGTGGTTTTGTGTGTTGCCTGCATCCGGCGGATGGGGCTTCGCTTGTTTGCGTGGACCAGTTTCTGGCATGTCATGGACCGGTGCCAGTCCACAAACCAGGGGTTGGAGACCCCTGGATTAGAAGACGTTTGAGATCCCTTCCAAATTCTGTTCTGTTCTGTTCTGTGTTCTGTGTTCTGTGTTCTGTGTTCTGTGTTCTGTGTTCTGTGTTCTGTGTTCTGTGTTCTGTGTTCTATTCTGTTCTGTTCTGTGTTCTGTGTTCTGTGTTCTGTGTTCTGTGTTCTGTGTTCTGTGTTCTGTTCTGTTCTATTCTATTCTATTCTATTCTATTCTATTCTATTCTACTCTACTCTACTTTGTGTTTTGTGTTTTGTGTTTTGTGTTTTGTGTTCTGTGTTCTGTGTTCTATTCTATTCTATTCTATTCTATTCTATTCTATTCTATTCTATTCTATTCTATTCTATTCCTGATGAATGTGTTCTGTTCTGTGTTCTGTGTTCTGTGTTCTGTTCTGTTCTATTCTACTCTACTCTACTCTACTTTGTGTTTTGTGTTTTGTGTTTTGTGTTTTGTGTTCTGTGTTCTGTGTTCTGTGTTCTGTGTTCTGTGTTCTGTGTTCTGTGTTCTGTGTTCTGTGTCCTGTCCTATTCTATTCTATTCTATTCTATTCTATTCTATTCTATTCTATTCTATTCTATTCTATTCTTGATGAATGTGTTCTATTCTGTGTTCTGTGTTCTGTGTTCTGTGTTCTGTGTTCTGTGTTCTGTGTTCTGTTCTATTCTATTCTATTCTATTCTATTCTATTCTATTCTATTCTACTCTACTCTACTCTACTCTACTTTGTGTTTTGTGTTTTGTGTTTTGTGTTCTGTGTTCTGTGTTCTGTTCTATTCTATTCTATTCTATTCTATTCTATTCTATTCTATTCTATTCTTGATGAATGTGTTCTGTTCTGTGTTCTGTGTTCTGTGTCTGTGTTCTGTGTTCTGTTCTGTTCTGTTCTATTCTACTCTACTCTACTTTGTGTTTTGTGTTTTGTGTTTTGTGTTCTGTGTTCTGTGTTCTGTGTTCTGTGTTCTGTGTTCTGTGTTCTGTGTTCTGTGTTCTGTGTCCTGTCCTATTCTATTCTATTCTATTCTATTCTATTCTATTCTATTCTATTCTATTCTATTCTATTCTTGATGAATGTGTTCTATTCTGTGTTCTGTGTTCCGTGTTCTGTGTTCTGTGTTCTGTGTTCTGTTCTGTTCTATTCTATTCTATTCTATTCTATTCTATTCTATTCTATTCTATTCTATTCTATTCTATTCTACTCTACTCTACTCTACTTTGTGTTTTGTGTTTTGTGTTTTGTGTTCTGTGTTCTGTGTTCTGTGTTCTGTGTTCTGTTCTGTTCTATTCTATTCTATTCTATTCTATTCTATTCTATTCTATTCTATTCTATTCTTGATGAATGTGTTCTGTTCTGTGTTCTGTGTTCTGTTCTGTTCTGTTCTATTCTACTCTACTCTACTCTACTTTGTGTTTTGTGTTTTGTGTTTTGTGTTCTGTGTTCTGTGTTCTGTGTTCTGTGTTCTGTGTTCTGTGTTCTGTGTCCTGTCCTATTCTATTCTATTCTATTCTATTCTATTCTGTTCTATTCTATTCTATTCTATTCTATTCTATTCTATTCTATTCTATTCTATTCTATTCTATTCTTGATGAATGTGTTCTATTCTGTATTCTGTGTTCTGTGTTCTGTGTTCTGTGTTCTGTGTTCTGTGTTCTGTTCTGTTCTGTTATTCAGCCTTTTAAGCCAACATTTGGCCCTGCTGACAGCACACGGTGAAGGCTCTCCTCAAATGGCCAACCCCGGAGCTACAAAGCCCTTTGTGTCGCTTCACGAAAGCACAACTGGGTTGTTACGGCCGGTCAACAATCTTCCGTTGACTCTCACTACCCATGTACCCTCTTCAATGCGATGTTCTCCATCACCCTAGTTTTCTCTTCCTTTTCTCCCGCCGTAGACCCACGTGCACTCTTCTGAATATCTCCCCGCCCACCATTTCTATCATCAAAAGCCACCTATCTAGATGTGCCGGAAGGAAGAGAATTAAAGCTCTTGTTCTCCTGGAGGTACCCTTTCGAGGGAGGCATCTGGCTGTGTGCTGTCACTGTGAGCTTATGGCCACAGAAGCAATTTGCAGATGCTCAGCATTTAAAAGCAATCTAAATGATGAAAGCTCTTGTGTGCCGTTTTAAAAATCACTGTAATTCCCAAGGAACCATGCAGAAGCGAAAGGAAACGTTTCTGTTCAGTTGTTCTTCTCTTTAGATCTAAAGGCATGGCCAAACTTGTGGAAGCCTTTTGGGAAAAGTTGTATTTTCTAAAACTAGCTAATAACACCACTTTTTCTTTTTCTTTTGGAGTAGTACCACACCATTATATATCAATGGAAAGATAATTTAATCAAGAATGTAATGCAATAACTTTTATGAAGGATTTGTTATTAGAATAGCACAGGTGTCAGCAACCTGTGGCTCCGTAGCCGCATGGGGCTCTTTGGGCCCTCTGCTGCGGCTCTCTGTCCCATCACTGGCTGGCCCTGCCCCTCGCCCTCCCCTCCCAGTCACTCCTCGCCTGGCCTTGGAAATCTGAGAGATACAGAGAGGGGCGGAGAGAGGGAGAGGGGGACATAGATACAGAGAGAGAGAGAGAGAGAGAGAGAGAGATACAGAGAGAGGGGCGGAGAGAGGGAGAGGGGGACATAGATACAGAGAGAGAGAGACAGAGAGAGGGGTGGAGAGAGGGAGAGGGGGGCATAGATACAGAGAGAGAGAGAGAGAGAGATACAGAGAGGGGCGGAGAGGGAGAGGGGGACATAGATACAGAGAGAGAGAGATACAGAGAGAGGGGTGGAGAGAGGGAGAGGGGGACATAGATACAGAGAGAGAGAGAGAGAGATACAGAGAGAGGGGCGGAGAGAGGGAGAGGGGGACATAGATACAGATTGAGAGAGAGATACAGAGAGGGGCAGAGAGAGGGAGAGGGGGACATAGATACAGAGAGAGAGAGAGAGATACAGAGAGAGGGGTGGAGAGAGGGAGAGGGGGACATAGATACAGATTGAGAGAGAGATACAGAGAGAGGGGTGGAGAGAGGGAGAGGGGGACATAGATACAGAGAGAGAGAGAGATACAGAGAGAGGGGCAGAGAGAGGGAGAGGGGGACATAGATACAGAGAGAGAGAGATACAGAGAGAGGGGCAGAGAGAGGGAGAGGGGGACATAGATACAGATTGAGAGAGAGATACAGAGAGGGGCAGAGAGAGGGAGAGGGGGACATAGATACAGAGAGAGAGAGAGAGAGATACAGAGAGAGGGGTGGAGAGAGGGAGAGGGGGACATAGATACAGATTGAGAGAGAGATACAGAGAGAGGGGTGGAGAGAGGGAGAGGGGGACATAGATACAGAGAGAGAGAGGTACAGAGAGGGGCAGAGAGAGGGAGAGGGGGACATAGATACACAGAGAGAGAGAGGTACAGAGAGAGGGGCGGAGAGAGGGAGAGGGGGACATCGATACAGATTGAGAGAGAGATACAGAGAGGGGCAGAGAGAGGGAGAGGGGGACATAGATACAGAGAGAGAGAGAGAGAGATACAGAGAGAGGGGCGGAGAGAGGGAGAGGGGGACATAGATACAGATTGAGAGAGAGATACAGAGAGGGGTGGAGAGAGGGAGAGGGGGGACATAGATACAGATTGAGAGAGAGATACAGAGAGAGGGGTGGAGAGGGGGAGAGAGTGTTACGAGGATTGGTGGATCAGGCCCAATAAAGAGACTTGAGACTTCAAGTAAAATATCTCTCCTTTTATTTGCAGGTTCATCACATCATCACTTGGTTACATTAGGATCTGAGCAACATGGAGGAGTGTGCCCACCTTTTGTACCTGTGGGCGGGGATTCAGGTAAGGAGGGGCCTATGGGAGGAGCTGGCCAGGTGGGTGTCTGGGTTAACCCTTGCACTGCTGAGCTATAGCTGGTCCCTGGCACGGGTAGGGCATTTATACCTGACAAATCCCCCTCTAAATGCCTGACCTGTGTCTGTAGGCCTGACTGACTGGTTGGTACCCTGTGGCGAATGTTGAGCTTGGAAACTAAGTGTGAGTGTTGTTTGCCCTGCAGAGGTTTTGTGAGTATGTCTGCAGTCTGTTCTTCTGTATCGCAGTGTATGGCCTTTATGAAACCGAATCTGGAGAGCTGTCTCACATGCTTATACTTTATATCTATGTGCCTTGACCTTTGCCCTACAGCGTCGGACATGGATATTTCTATAGCGGCCTTGTTATCCTCGTAAACATTTATTGGGTAAGCTGGTTCTTTCCACACGCTGGCCAGTAGGTCGTCGAACCAGATGAGGTTGTTGGCGGCCTTGGAGAGGCATATGTATTCAGCTTCGGTAGTCGAGGTTGCCACCAAGATTTGCTTGCCTGTATACCAATGCACCGGACTGTTATTTAAGTAGAATATGTATCCAGACGTGCTCTTCCGGCCTTTGGTGTCTCCGGCCCAGTCAGCATCGGCGTAGCAGGAGAGGATGGGTTCGTTGGATTTTTCAGGCTCTAGGGTTAGGCATGCATTGGCACTTTGTTTCAGGTATCTTAGCACCCTTTTCACCGCGTCCCAGTGGTATGTGGTGGGTTTGCTCACGTGTCTGGACAATAAATTAACTGATAGAGCAATGTCCGGTCTTGTCCAGTTAGCGATATACAGGAGAGAGCCTATGACTGACCTGTACAGCGTGTTGTCTTCAAATCCGGGTGATTCATCATGCATGTTTCTCAGGAAGTCCGTCTGCATGGGCGAATCACACCCCTTGGCGTCTGCCATGTTGCACTTATGGAGTAACTCTTCTATTTTCTCTTTCTGTGACAGCTGGAAACCTTTTGGTGTTTGGTTGACTTGCACCCCCAGGTACCGGTTTACCTTTCCGAGGTATTTTAGGGTGAAGTGCTCGCTCAGTCTGCTGGCGAAGGTGTCGCGGTTCTCTTCGTGCTTGCTGATATATAGTATGTCATCCACGTAAACCAGGATGTATTCTGGCGAGTCCCCCTCCTTCCTGGTGAAGAAGCAGTTGTCAGCTATGGTCGCCGTGAACCCCATAGACTTCAGTGCCTCTACCAAGCATTCGTACCAGCGCTTGCCCGATTGCTTCAGTCCGTATAGGCTCTTGTGGAGTAACCAGGTGTCCCCCCTGTTGGTTTCTTTGCTGTGAGGCGCTCTGATGTATATCTCTTTATCTAGATTGGCGTGCAAGTAGGCAGTCTGTACATCAAACTGGTGCACCTCCAGTCCTAGCAGAGATGCGATGACCAAGGCACTTTTTACACTCTCTGTCCTTACGATGGGCGAGTAGGTGTCAGTGTAGTCCTCCGGGAACCTTTGAGCAAACCCCTGGGCAACTAATCTTGCTTTGTATAGGCTTTGCCCACCCTCTAAGTTTTTGATCTTAAAGATCCATCGGGTGCCTATTGTGTTCTTGCCCTCTGGGACTTTGGTTGGGGTGTAGACCTCTAGCTTCCTCAGGCTGTCCAGCTCTTTGGCCATGGCTAACTCCCACTTTGCCCTCTCTTCCTGGGGTAGTCTCAATACCTCTTCGTAGGAGTTGGGTGTGACGTGATTCGTGTGCACGTGCATCACGTAATCATTTAGTCTTCTTGGCAATTGGTTTCTGGTAGACCTGACCGGTCTGTCTACCGTCTGCTCAGTGTCATGCAGATGTCTGGCCTCTCTTTGGGTCAGTGAGTCTACACTTATCTTGGGGTGATTCTCCTTCCATCCCTCAACCTTGATGCCTTGAAGGTTGGGCCTGGGCCTACCCCCTTCCCGTCTATCCACTGCCTCGCTTTCGTCTTGAGCTTGCTCAATTGGACTATCCTCTCGCTTGGTGAGTACCTCGTTTAAGTGTATTCTGGACCAGTTGGCCTGCTCATGGAAAGTCGCTGTCCTAGATATCACGAATCTATTATTGCTATCCACAAACCTGAAGCCCTTGGTTCCTGGCTCGTATCCCATAAACCTCAGTCTTCTGGATACCTTGTCCCCTTTTTTGCGTAACTGTTTGGGTATGTGGACATCAGCGGTCACGCCGAACACATGTAAGTGTGCTATCTGTGGCTTTTTGTTATACATGAGCTCGTATGGTGTTTTGTCTATCACACTGGACCATGTTCTGTTGAGAGTGTAGTTGGAATAGACCAGGGCTTCAGACCAGAAGTGCTGGCCAATGCCCGCGTCCTCTAAGGCGCACCTGACCATCGTCTGGAGCGTGGAGTTGCGCCGTTCTGCGACCCCGTTCTGAAAGGCGGAAAACGGGGACGACGTAAAGTGAATCACGCCTTTGGATCTGAGCCAATGGGAGAAGTCCTTAGATAGAAACTCAGATCCTCTGTCAGTCATGATTTGCTTGATCTGTGTGTTGTTTTGTGTTTCTACTCTTTTGTAAAACTCTTTGAATTTCTGGAAGACCTCATCCTTTTTCCTTAAAGTATAGACGAAGCCATATCGGCTAAAGTCATCTACTATGGTGAGAAAGTATCTTTTCTTGTAATTTATGGATGGCCTTAGGGGCCCTACCAGGTCCATGTGAACTAGGTCGAATATTTGTTTGGCGGCGCGTAACGACTTCTTGGGCCTGGGTTTTACCTTTAATTTTGAACATTTGCACACCGAGCACTCGAGGTAGTTTTCGCAGTTCTTTATTTTGACACCCTCGGTACAATTGGCCATTTTCTGGACCACGGGGAAGCTGGCGTGCCCTAGCTTCCGGTGTAGCAGATGAGCACAGTCGTCATGCATGGGTTTGCCTATTGAGGGTCCCTTTTGGGTGTGTCTGTTGTGTCGTGTTTCTTGTGTCGTGTCGCCATCGCTATCTACCTCTCTCCCATCTACCTGTTCTCCCTCAGTCCTGCCCTGATCGGTGCCCTCTGTGTCCTCTGAACTGGTGCACACGCTGTGGGCGTCATCCTCATGGAAAGTTATGTATGGTAACCCTTGGTTGACGGTTACTCTCCCTATATCTTCCCCATTCTTGCTAACTTTGACATAACCATTTGTAAAGGTCACCTCAGCCCCTGATTCCTTGCTAAGTTTTACTGCGGCTAGGATGTTGTGGGGTATCCCCGGGACTAGCAGCACCCCCTCTATTTTTCCCAAGCCTGGCAATGTAACTGTCCCTTTGCCTGTCACCCTAACCTGATTTTGATCTGCGACTTTGATCGAAAAGTCCTCCATCTTGAATGATGAGAGTAGCTTCTGATTGTAGGTGGTGTGGTTGGAGGCTCCCGAGTCCAGGAGCCATGAGCTGGTGTCTTTGTCTTGGTATGTGATGTGTGTGCGCTCACCTATCCCGTATAAGGACCCTGTCCTGCTGTCGCGTGAGCTGTCTCTGTTCCCCCTCCTGTCCCTGGGGTTGGGTGAGTCCCTGCGCCTATACCTTTCTTCCGATGTGTGCCTTTCCGTTTGTCTGTGCCTGTGCTCTGGTCTGCCTCTCTCCCTATAGTTCTTGAGGCAGTCCCTTTTGATGTGTCCCCTTGACCCGCAGATATAACATTCTGGCATGTTGTGTTGTCTCTCTTGGAAGACTACTCTCTTCTCACTCTTATGTTCTCTGGGAGGGCCGGGGCGGCTCCTTCTCAGATTATCTTCCGCGATCAGCTTATTGGATAGCTTCTCCACGGATAGCATTCCCAGGCTAACGGTATCTAAGTGTGTCAAGAAGTTATTCCATGAGTGATCTAAAGAGTTAATTATTACGCTCTTCATAATCTGGTCGGAAATAACCTCTCCCCTGAGGTGTAGCTCTGCCCTGGTACCGCTTAAGGACACTAGGTGCTCACTCATGGGTGTTCCTGGCTTAAGTCTGGCAGAAAAGAAGTCTTTGGAGATTTGGGTGGTGGTGGACACACTCTCACTGTAAAATAACCCAAACATTTTTCCTATAATTTCTGATACAGTGAGGTTATGTCCAATACAGTGGTAAATAGTGGGTGATATGCTTGCAACTAAAAGGTAGAATGCCCTGTGGTGCATGCAATCCAGCTCTAAAGACCATGGTCTCTCTGGGGGATCATTAATAAAATGAGACATATTCTCCTTTAGGAATACCACTTGGAGTTGCTGTGACCACTCTAGGATATTGCCCCCATCCATTCTCAACTTGGGAAAGTCAACAGGTAAGTTCCCAGCACTATTAGTAAAATTACTTACTGCTGGCTGTTGTCCATGGTTCCTTATGTGCCTATAGCAGCAGTAAGGCATGGGAACGCTTGCCGGTAGTTTAAAAGTCCCGCTTTGTAATTTTTTTCTTTTTTCTTCCTCTAGGCGGAAGAGCGCATGCGCGAAGTCCATTTCAGCTCCGCCGTCGCTGTGGAAGGACCTGTTCATCGCGGTTCCGCTGTAGAGGCCTCTGTCGGTCGGGTAGGCCTCGGCTTCGGCCTTGGGGGTCCAGGTGTGCTCCGCAAGGCGTCGTCCAGCAGCTGCTTCTCCGGAACGAAGATCCTGGCGGCGCTGGGGCTCCGGCGATGGCTGTAAGTAGCTGCCCCAATCCATGCGGTCCGGGGTGTGTGGCCTGGGCGATCGGAGGCGCGGTGTCCCTGGGGTGCGAAGGTGGGCTGGCGAGCTGTCGCGGGCGTCGGTGGCTCTCGGGTGGGTGCTTCGTTGCCCCTCTCCTCGTTTTCCCTTTTGTTTTGGCCTCTCCGGCTTCTCTTTAGTGATTTTGAGGCCTGGGCCGAAGGCGGCGGCAAGGGTCTTCATGGCCCTATCCACTTGCCGCTCGCTGGGGGTGTACCAGGGGTCGGAGTCGGATTCAGTCCCCTCTCCCCGGTCACTTTCATCATGGCTCATGGTCCGGCATTTTTCGCGTGCCGGCCATTTTGAATTCTGTTTGTTGATTGGTTGGGGGTCGGCCATCTTGTCCGACCATGTGGACAAAGATGGCCGCCGTTTCAAATTTAGAGCGGGGCTTTGGGGCTCGGTGGCCGTTGGGAGTGCCCTTTTGGGCGATCCACTCACCGAGTCCAGCTCCTCGAGTTCGGAGTCCGAGCCTTCTTCGCTCCTTGCCACCTCGCGGTCGATTATGAAGCTCCGCAGGTCGGCAAGGAGGTTCTTGTCGCCGGCTCGCTCTTTCAACAGCTGCAGGACGTCGAGTCGTAGCTTCTCTTCTTCTTGGTCGTGGTGGGCTCTTTTCCCTTTCTCGATCTCCCCCCTTTCTTCCGTCGCGGAGGCTTTGGGGGGGGTTGAGGTTCCTGCCTTCCCTGGCGAGTCCGATGGGTTGCTTTCCCGTTGCTTCGGGGGTGTCGCCATTCTGCAGGTAGGTACGGGTCCTTGTCTTGTGTCTTGGGATCTCTGGGCCTTACCAACCATCCTCTGCTACCATTTTGTTACAAGGATTGGTGGATCAGGCCCAATAAAGAGACTTGAGACTTCAAGTAAAATATCTCTCCTTTTATTTGCAGGTTCATCACATCATCACTTGGTTACATTAGGATCTGAGCAACATGGAGGAGTGTGCCCACCTTTTGTACCTGTGGGCGGGGATTCAGGTAAGGAGGGGCCTATGGGAGGAGCTGGCCAGGTGGGTGTCTGGGTTAACCCTTGCACTGCTGAGCTATAGCTGGTCCCTGGCACGGGTAGGGCATTTATACCTGACAGAGAGAGATACAGAGAGAGGGGGAGAGAGACAGAGAGAGATACAGAGAGAGAGGGAGAGAGAGAGAAAAGGGTTTTGTGGTTCCTGGTGTTTTTTAACAACCGGTTCTCTGCCCTAATGACCAGCTCAGTAGGCATGGTTAGGGGGGGGTGTCATGTGACTGAGTGGGAGTGAGTGATGTGATCACCCCCAGCCAGGTTTTGTGGCTCCTGTTGTTGTTTTTTTCCCCCTGTGGGAAACGTGTCCAAATGGCTCTTTGAGTGTTTAAGATTGCAGACCCTGGAATAGCAATTACAGTATAAAGAAGAAAAGTGAAACACGTAGAAAATAAACGAGATGTACAAAAGTTATCACTGTAGAAAAAAACTGAGATATATTTTAAAAATTTTTCACGTCCGTTAATACTTCGTTGGGAAACCTTTAGCATGAATGACGGCCTTACAACATCTTCCCATGGAGTGAACCAAGCCTTTTAGTTCTGCAGCTGTTATAAGGTGAAACCAAGATTGAATGATGGCTTCTATTAACTGGGTTTGATTGCTGGGTCGCTTCTGACTAACAAGTTTCTTTAGTCGGCTCCATAGATTTTCAATTGGGTTAAGGTCTGGGCTATTCCCAGGCCATTCCAGCAGTGTGATAGGATTATCTTGAAACTCCCAAAAAAAACCAAAACAAAACAAAAAAAAAAACTCCACCCCAGTGATGAAATTCAAATTTGTTTACTACCGGTTCTGTGGGTGTGGCTTGGTGGGCGTGGCTTGGTGGGCATGGCAGGGGAAGGATACTGCAAAATCCCCATTCTCTCCCCACTCCTGGGGGAAGGATACTGCAAAATCTCCATTCCCACCTCACTCTGGGGCCAGCCAGAGGTGGTATTTGCCGGTTCTATGAACTACTCAAAATTTCTGCTACCGGTTCTCCAGAACCTGTCAGAACCTGCTGGATTGCACCCCTGCCCCACTCCCAGGTTCTGCCACTCCTTCAGTTAGCAAGCGTAAACTCTATCCAGAGAAATAAGAACATTTAAGAAAGGAAGATTTTCTTTGTTGGAGATATAAAAAAAAATGCAAAGCTCCTTGACCTTTCTGATATGAATCAGAGGTCATCCGTCACTTTTGGGAATGATATTTTAATGCGTATGAGTAGATTTGTGGGAAAATCTTTAAATGTTCAAGATGTTAATGTCATGCTGAATTATACACTGTTGCTTCGGAAATCGACAATCTATTAGGAATATGGTTATATCATGCTTGAGAGGTTGCTAAAAGAATTTGATTCTTTTAGAGATTAATCTAACCTGAGAAACCGGAGAAGTGATATTATTCGAGATATTAAGGAACAGCTTTAAAAATATGTAATTTATCCATGCAGCAAAAGACCATCTTATTTAACAAATCAAAAGTGAAGTAATTCACCATGACAAGAAATTGTCATGGATTGTAATTTACTATATTACAAGAATACTTTATATCTGATTATACTACAGTAAGGTAAAGGTAAAGGTTCCCCTCACACATATGTGCTAGTCGTTCCCGACTCTAGGGGGCGGTGCTCATCTCTGTTTCAAAGCCGAAGAGCCAGCGCTGTCCAAAGACGTCTCCGTGGTCATGTGACCGGCATGACTCAACGCCAAAGGCGCACGGAACGCTGTTCGCTTCCCACCAAAGGTGGTCCCTATTTTTCTACTTGCATTTTTTTTACGTGCTTTCAGATACAATCCATGCAGGCCGCTGGCGGGCCACAACAGCATGTGACCATGGGGAATGCAGTAATGGTCAAATGTCACTTTTTTCATTGTAACTTTGAACGGTCACTAAGCAAACTGTTGTAAGTCAAGGATTACGTATATTTTTTTTAAAAAAAATCAAAACCATACGCGGAGTCCTCAACCTACATTCGCAATTAGGACTAAAATTTCTTCACCAAGCAAGGCAGTCCTGAAGCAAGTTGTGCCCAATTTTGCAAGCTTTTTGGCATGGTTGTTAAATGAATCATGGCAGTTTTTCCAGCGAATCGTGAGGTCATTAAGTGAATTCCCCCCCTTGACTTGGTTTGTCAGAAGCTGGGAAGCTTCTCCCAAATGGTGTTCCCACGATCCCAGGACATTGCTAATCCTAAAATCAACCTTTCATTTCTTTCAATTTCTCACAAAAAAAATATCCAAAAGTAGTAATAAAAAAAACTGAATTTCAGGCAACTGCCTGCTTGTTTTTTGCATCCTGGCTCAGAACTGGGTAAGGAATAAAATCCCTATTAATCAGCCAGCGCTTCTGGAAGAGATGGCCTTGGGGCATGATTAAATAATACATTTTATGTTGGTTTTATTGAGCACATGCAAGAAGCAGTTATATTCTCTGGAATTTTAGGGTTCCTTTAACTGGAAGCATCCAAGGATCTGTTTCGTAACAGCTGATTATCGTTTGCATTATTTGAATTCAGGAAGCATTCTAGTGGAAAGTCAAATGGATGGATACCAGCGTTAAGAATATGAACCAAAAAGTACAAGTTGAAGTGGTATATTTTATTTGCTGCAAAAGGAAAATAGTCATAGGACTGGAATCAGCTTGTGAAAGAAGCTTAATTTACTACCTAAGCACCCTAATAATTATTTTGTCTTTCTTTCTTTCTTTCTTTCTTTCTTTCTTTCTTTCTTTCTTTCTTTCTTTCTTTCTTTCTTTCTTTCTTTCTTTCCTCCCTCCCTTCCTTCCTCCCTCCCTCCCTTCTTCCTTCCTTCCTTCCTTCCTTCTTTCTTTCTTTCTTTCGTTCACTCGCTCATTCGCTTCCTCCTTCCCTCCCTCCCTTCTTCCTTCCTTCCTTCCTTCCTTCCTTCCTTCTTTCTTTCTTTCTTTCTTTCTTTCTTTCTTTCTTTCTTTCTTTCTCTTTCTTTTCTCTCTCTCTCCCTTGCTTGCTTGCTTCCTCCCTCCCTCCTTCCCTTCTTTTTTTCTTTCTCTCTCTCTCTTTCTCTTTCTCTCTCTCTCTCTCTCTTCCTCTGTTCCTCTCCCTCTCTTTCTTTTCCTTCCTTCCTTCCTTCCTTCCTTCCTTCCTTCCTTCCTTCCTTCCTTCCACAACCATTCAGAGTTGCAACAGCACTGAATAAAGTGACTTTGTAACCTTTTTTCATACTTACAACCATTGTAGCATCTCCAAGATCACGTGATCAAAACTCGGGTACTTGGCAACTGACTCATATTTACGACGGTTTGCAGTGTCCCAGGGTCACGTGATCACCTTTTGCGACCTTCTGACAAGCAAAGTCAATGAGGGAAGGCAGATTCACTTCGTAACCGTGTTATCAACTCAAAAAACCGCAGTGATTCACTTCACACCTGTGGCCAGGCAGGTCGTAAAATGGGGAAACTTTGCTGAACAAATGTCTCGCTTAACAACAACTGAAATTTGGGGGGAGGGGCGCTCTATTGTGGTCGTAAGTTGAAGATTACCTGTATCTGACCTCTTTACTGAAAACGTCAGACCAACCCAAAAACCAAAGTGAGAATTAATTTGCCGTAGTACTTTGCACAAAGCAGTACATTTTCCCCTTTTTGCTGCTTCACACCGAACCTTGTTAATGAATAGAATAGAATAACAGAGTTGGAAGGGACCTTGGAGGTCTTCTAGTCCAACCCACTGCCCAGGCAGGAAACCCTACATCACTTCAGACAAATGGTTATCCAACCTCTTCTTAAAAATTTCCAGTGCTGGAGCATTCACAACTTCTGGAGGCAAGTTGTTCCACTTATTAATTGTTCTGTCAGAAAATTTCTTCTTAGTTCTAAGTTGCTTCTCTCCTTGATTAGTTTCCACCCATTGCTTCTTGTCCTGCCTTCAGGTGCTTTGGAGAATAGCTTGACTCCCTCTTCTTTGGGGCAGCCCCTGAGATATTGGAAGACTGCTATCCTGTCTCCCCTAGTCCTTCTTTTCATTAAACTAGACATACCCAGTTCCTGCAACCGTTCTTCATATGTTTTAGCCTCCAGTCCCCTAATCCTCTTCGTTGCTCTTTTCTGCACTCTTTCTAGAGTCTCCACATCTTTTTTACATCGTGGCGACCAAAACTGGATGCAGGATTCCAATTCTGGCCTTACCAAGGCCTTATAAAGTGGTATTAACCCTTCACGTGATCCTGATTCTATCCCTCTGTTTATGCAGCCCAGAACTGTGTGGGCTTTTTCGGCAGCTGCTACACACAGCTGGCTCATATTTAAATGGTTGTCCACCAGGACTCCAAGATCCCTCTCGCAGTTACTTCTATTGAGCATGAAGTGATACACATTTGGTATTCTGTATAAAATGCACTCCAGATTAAGATGCCGCTTGATATATGAAGTCAGGAACACGTAAGAAACAAGTAGTCCCTAACCTTGAGAAACTCAGGCTGAGTGACACTGAAGCTGCTTAGCGGGGTGTAATTATACCGAATTCAGATACTTCCTGAGAATACGCACTGACAGAACTCTACTATAAATCATTATACGAATCGCTTCAATTCATGCCCATCGCGGGGAATTCAAGCTGGAAAAAAAAAATCAACGGAATCTTAAATCAATTTCCTTCCTATCCAGAAACCTGTTTAAAACCAGCTTGCCTCCATCTGCTACCTCGACTTCAGCTGCTATCGATTGTTGTTGGTTGCCTTGCCTAGAGTCTTTAAAAATTAATCTTTCGAGGTTTAAACATCCATAAACAAAACAGAAGCTACATTGTGAGGAAAAAAAACCAAAACGCGGCGTTCTTTATCCGGCCGTAATGTGACGATGCCAAGGAATCGGTGCCCGTAAATTTGTTTTAATGAGATATGAGAATGACGCAGAAAACAAAACGAAACGTGGTCAAATAGGAAGGGAACGAAAATGTGTCTTTAATTTTTCTTGGTTTCCTATTCCCTCCTGGAGGAGATTTTGGGTGAGAGCGCTGTGAAATAATTCAGCAGAGTACAACGGCTACAGTAAACACACAAATTTTTTGCTCTGCTTTGCAGATGGAAGGGAGAAGTAAATATCGGCTGAGGTATTGTGGGTGCGTGTGGGTTTTATGTATGCGTGTGTATACACGAAGTGAAGCTGGGAAGATTTTCTGAGACTTTGGGCGGTCACCGTCTATTAGAGTGAAAAGAATTAAAAACTTGAGTGGTGTCCCTTACCTAACATTTATTCTTGAGGTAAGTCAGGCAATTTTTCTCTGGTCTTATACTAATCCATTGGTAGATGATTACTTAAAGATGAGCTGGCAGTGTGAGTCAGCAGCCAAAAAAGCTAATATCCAATCTCTTCTGGCACTGATGATGTTATCTAGCTGGGGTAATGAAATGCCTGCAAAAAAACATCCAAGATCAGAGAGCACCAAGGACCCCACTGTGGTTCTCCTCCTCCCCCTCCCACCCTCCTCCCCTTCTTCTTCCTCTTCTTCTTCCTCCTTTTCTTCTTCTTCTCCTCCCCCTCCTCCCCCTCCTCCTCTCCTCCTCCTCTCCTCCTCCTTGTCTTCCTCTTCCTCCTCTTCTCCTCCTCCTCTCCTCCTCCTCCTCTTCTTCTCCCTCTTCTTCTTCTCCTCCTCCTCCCTCCTCCTCCTCTCTTCCTCCTCCTCTTCTTCTTCCTCTTTTTCTTCTCCTCCTCCTCTTCCTCCTCCTCCTCTTCTTCTTCTTCCTCTTTTTCTCCTCCTCCTCTTCCTCCTCCTCTTCTTCCTCCTCCTCCTCTTCTTCTTCCTCTTTTTCTTCTTCTCCTCCTCCCTCCTCTTCCTCTTCTTCTCCTCCTCCTCCTCTTCTTCTTCTTCCTCTTTTTCTCCTCCTCCTCTTCCTCCTCCTCCTCTTCTTCCTCCTCCTCTTCTTCTTCCTCTTTTTCTTCTTCCTCTTTTTCTTCTTCTCCTCCTCCCTCCTCTTCCTCTTCTTCTTCTCCTCCTCTTCCTCCTCCTTCTTCTCCTCCTCCTCTTCTTCTTCCTCTTCTTCTTCTTCCTCTTCTTCTCCTCCTCCTCCTCCCTCCTCTTTCTCTTCTCCTCCTCCTCCCTCCTGTCCCCCACCCAGTCAGGGTTCCAAATAATAAATCCAAGGCAAGCAAGACTCCGAGGCATGTAGATTCCTCAAAGAATACTTTTATTTGGAATTATCAGATTGGCACATGTCTGGTGAAAACCGACTCTAAGGTCTCCCACGGTTTTCACCTAATTGAAAGTAAAAGTGTTCCCACTTTCTCAAAACAATCAATCACCAAACGGGGCTGGCAGCCGGGTGACACCACTGCTCCTTCTTCTGACCAGGTGTGAGAATGTCCTTGGTCCCCAAGAGAAAAAATATTGTTTTGGCTATGTGTTCCCCTCTATCTCAATTCCCCCCTCCCTATCCCTCAGCTCCAGTGTGGCAACACCAAAGCGGTAAAAATGGCTTCAGTCAGGTCAGCTTCTGTTGCGGCCTGTCAGCGGCCTGTGCAGTTAGTAGCTGATTCCGACAGCGAGGAGGCTGGTGTGGTGCTGCGCCAGCAGCCTGTGCATCTGGCGCTCAAGTCAGACAATGAGGAGGCTGGAGAAGATGTGGTGCCAGAGGCAGATTCAGCCAGGGCTTTCATAATCTCCAGAAGCTCCCATAAGTGAAGAAGAGGAGGAGCCTTTTCTCGATGCACGAGCGCGCAGAGCTGTTAAAAGGCAGGAGTGGCTCCTCAGAAGGAGGTCTCCTCGAGAGTAAGGCTTGGGGCTAATTGGCCACTCCCCTAGCCTATTTAAGGAAGGACGATGACTGATGCAATTTGCAGGAAACAACTTCGTTCAGATTCCTTCACGTCTTGATTCCAGAAACATTTGATTCGGCTCTTGTTTCTCTCTTGTCAGTTTTCCTGCAAATTGCTTCTGGGCATTCTGCCAACCACAGTAAGATTACGGTTATCTGAAATACTGTACCTCAGAATTGAGTTATTATTCTTTGGATTCTTGTGGGCTGTTAATGAAGTTAAATTAACAATCCTTGTTCAGAAAAGACTGATTTAAACTGTACTTGTGTTCGAACAACTACTAAGAAAGCTCATTAGTAAAATTAAATTAATTAAATTAATTAGTAAACTAAGGTTTGTACGGAATTTGTGTGTGCTGAGTTCTTTGGGGTCCATAGCTGGGGCAGAAAAGCTTCAAGGTTGACACCCCACTCCCTTCTGGCACTGATCATGTTACTTAGTTGGGTAATGAAACGTCTGCAAGAAAACATCCAACCTCAGAGAGCACTAAGGACCCCACCATCCTCCTCCTCCTCCTCTTCACTAATCCTACCCACTCCCTTCTGGCACTGATCATGTTACTTAATTGGGTAATGAAACATCTGCAACAAAACATCCAACCTCAGAAAGCACCAAGGACCCCAAGGTAGTAGTAGTTGTCCTCCTCCTCCTCCTCCTCCTCCTCCTCCTCCTCCTCCTCCTCCTCCTCCTCCTCCAATGGGTGATCTCTTCCTAGTAACTCCAAGGCTGCCCAATGACTGGAAGGAACTGGTCCCATCCCATTCAAAATTTGGATGCCTACTAGGCAAAAAGGTGTAAACTTAATTAAAAGGATGAAGAATTGCAGTGGATACAGGCAGTCCTTGACTTACGCCCACAACGGAGTCCCAAATTATTTCCGTTGTTCAGCGTGACAGTTGTTAAGTGAGCTTTGCCCCGTTTTGTGACCTCTCTTGCCACGGTGGTTCAGCGAATCATTGTCTCGCTGTTAAGTTAGTAACATGATTTGTTAAGTGAATCTGGCTCCCCCATCGACCTTACTTGTCGGAAGGTGGCAACTGGTGATCAGCTGACCCCAGGACACTGCAACCGTCATAAGTACAAGTCAGAGGCCAAGCCTCTGAATTTTGATCTCATGAGCTCGGGGACTGTCGCTGCAACTGTCGTTTAGTGTGAAAAAATCATAAGTCCCTTTTTTTCAGTGCCGTTGTCACTTTGAAGCAGTCACTAAACAAACGTTGTAAGTTGAGGACCCCCTGTTTTTAAGGCTCTGTTAGGTTTATCACTCAAGGTGAGCAGCAAATCTATAATGCAACTTTTGATTTAAAAAGCAACAAGCTAAATGCTGCTGGCTGAAGAGCAAATAACCATCATCTCAGCTAGCTTCCATTGCTAATTATCGAAAAGGAGAACCGTGGTTTGGCTGTGCATAATGACATATTTTGTTTCTTCCGGCTGTGAAATGCGGCTGACTTTCTCTTGTTTTTCTTTTTCTCGTTCCCTACTGTCCAGACGCAAGGATCTTCCTGCCAATCTTCTCTCTTTCTTAGGCACCCTCGCTCTCGGTCACTCTTTCTCTCATCCTTCCTCCTGGGTTTCTTCTACTCTAACTAGGTTGGCAGGTTCATTGTTTATACATCTGTGAATAAAGCTTCAGCCTCAAGTAATTTTCCAGCTTCTGGGTACATGAAGTACCTGAGGGAAATCTGACTCTGTGATAAGGATGTGAATAAATTGCAAGATACATCTCTGCTTTTGTTGATCTCTCTCTGTCTCTCTGTCTCTCTGTCTCCATCTCCCTCCCATTCCCTCCTTTCCTCTCTCCCTCTCCCTCCCTCTCTCCCTCCTTCCTTCCCTCTCCCTCTCCCTCCCTCCCTCCCTCTCTTTCTCTCTCTCCCTCCCTTTCTCTCTCTCTCTCTCCCTCTCCCTCCCTCTCCCTCCCCCACTCTCTTCCTCGAGAGAGTGGGGGAGGGATTCGAGTCGGACAATGAGGAGGCTGGAGACGATGTGGTGCCAGAGGCAGGGATTCAGCCAGGGCCTTCAGAACCTCCAGAAGCTCCCATAAGTGAAGAGGACGAAGAGGAGGAGCCTCTTCTCGATGCACGGGCACGCAGAGCTGCCAAAAGGCAAGAGTGGCTCCTCAGGAGGAGGTCTCCTCGAGAGTAAGGCTTGGGGCTAATTGGCCACTCCCTTAGCCTATTTAAGGAGGAACGCCGACAGAAGCAATTTGCAGGGAACAACTTCATTCACATACCTTTGTGCCTTGATCTTAGTTATCTACAAATTGCTTTTGGGCTTTCTGCCAACCATAGTAAGATTAAGATTATTTCTTCTTTGGATTCTTGCAGGCTGTTAAGGAAGTTAATGAACACCCTTTGTTTGAAAAACTGATTTTCTTTTAGTAAACTAAGGTTTGTACAGATTTTGTGTGTGCTGCCTTCTTTGGGGTCCGTAGCTGGGGCAGAACAGGTAGGTTCCTTTCTAATCTAGTGCTTGTTACCCAACAATGCATGTGCAAAAGAGTCGGAGTTAGCAACGAGACAACACAATACTCAGTTCATATCTGGCACTCCCGCCCACCAGCGGAATCATCCATTATCATTTAAGGATAATTCCAGGTTGACTGTTCGTAAATCAGTCTGAAAGACTAACATTGTGATGGGGTGAAATGGGTTACAAATATGCTCTAATATAGTTAATAAACAGCGATGCAGGCAAATGGATGGAACAATGGAATATCTTGAACTTATGGAGATGAGGGTCCAGAGATGCATATTCTGACTTTAAAAGTATGAAAAAATAAAATGTGGATAGGAAAGAAAGTGACTTATACAGTAGTGGCCAAAATTGTGGAAACCTTTTGGGAAAAGTGTACAGTATTTTTGAGGTTTGATGGCTAATAAACACCACTTTTTTTTATTTTGGAGTAGTACCATAAAACTATATATCAATGGAAAGATAATTTAATCAAGAATGTCATGCAACAAAGTTCGTTCAATTATCTGTATTCTAGAAAAAGTTATAGCCAAATAACCAGAAAAAGGAAGCACAACATGCTTAAGTTGATATCAGGTAGCTTTCCTTCATCTGATTGTAGCCAATGAGCATGATGTCAACTTGCAAAGCTTTCAAGTTGCCATGAGCAGATGGGAGGGAGAACTCAAGTGAATTCCATACATTCTTCCTGACCGCAGTCAGAAGGAGGGTGTTAGGTTTCACAGCCAGCCAAAGTGGTTAATTGGAGAATGTGATTTATGACATGGCCAGAGAGGAGGGGAGAGACAGAGTCATAGGGGAACATAAATCTACGTGGGATCAGTCCTAACTTCATCCGACTATTGCCGGAATGTTGCTCCTAATAAATGAATGTATTTCCTTTGAAGTTTGGATCATGGCTCATGAATTAATTAGGGCATCTTTCAGAAACTTGACACATGAGTGTTTAGAGAGCCAATCAGGTGTCATCTTGTTTTGGCAATGAGCCAAATAACCCAGACTTTAACCCAATTGAAAATCTATGGAGCTGACTAAAGAAACTTCTGAGTCAGAAGCAACCCAGCGATAAAACCCAGTTAATAGAAGCAATCCTTCAATCTTGGTTTCACATTATAACAGCTGCAGAACTAAAAGACTTGGTTCACTCCATGGGAAGACATTGTAAGGCTGTAATTCATGCTAAAGGTTACCCAACTAAGTATTAACTGACATGGTGATCATTTTTTTATATCTCGTTTTTTTTTCTACGTGTTTCACTTTTCTTCTTTGTAACTGCTATTCTAATAGCAGATCCTTCATAAAAGTTATTGCATTACATTCATGATTAAATGATCTTTCCATTGATATCAGTGGTGAAATCTATTTTTTTTTTTACTACTGGTTCTGTGGGCGTTGCTTGGTGGGCGTGATATAGCTTGGTGGGCGTGGCTTGGTGGGCATGGCTTGGTGGGCATGGCAGAGGAAGAATACCACAAAATCTACATTCCCACCCCACTCCAGGGGAAGGATACTGCAAAAACCCCATTCCCTCCCCACTCCTGGGGGGAAGGATATTGCAAAATCTCCATTCCCATCCCACTCCAGGGGAAGGATATTGCAAAATCCCCATTCCCACCCCACTCTGGGGCCAGTCAGAGGTGGTATTTGCCAGTTGTCCAAACTATTCAAAATTTCTACTACTGGTTCTCCGAACTACTCAAAATTTCCACTACCAGTTCTCCGAACTACTCAAAATTTCCACAGCCGGTTCTCCAGAACCTGTCAGAACCTGCTGGATTTCACCCCTGATTGATATATAATTTTATGGTACTACTCCAAAAAAGAGTGGTGTTATTAGTCATCAAACCTCAAAAATACACTTTCCCCAAAAGGTTTCCACAATTTTGGCCACTACTGTACACTAGATTCAGGCATCATGCAACACCATGGGTTGTTTTAGCATAATTTAGTGAAATTGATGATGTTATTTGGTTCAGTTGTGTCCAACTCTTGACGATTCTATGGGGCAGGTCCCCCCACATCTTATGTGATGAGCTGGTGCATGGCACAAAAGCAACACAGCCAGAGTAAAGGTCTAACTCCCCTTCATTGCTCCAACTGTGCCCCCCCCAAATGTCCTCACATTCACTACAAGTCCTGGAGCAAAGCTCTCACACACACCTTCAGTGGCCTCTGGCTGCGAGTAGTCCAGTATGTCAGGTTAGCAAACAGTAACCAGTTCAGAGAATCAGGCAAACTGGACAAGCCCCACAAGACAGAGCACAGTCTCCAGGCATTGGTAAGTGTGTACGAGGCTCCACAGATTCGCTTGTCCTGAGAAATGCCCCTCCCACTGGCATTTCCTTACATCTCAATCCCCAGGTGTTCCTTGTGAAGGGGAGGTGGGACACTCCCCTCCCTCGTAGCCGGCTCAGTCTGCATTGTTCTCACCTTCTCTCTTCTCTCCATGCTCTAGGATCAGGAGGGGCTAATTGCAATGACTGAACCAAATTTTTAGATGTCAATTTCTCACACGTAAGTCCTTGACTTACGACCATAAATCGACCCCCAGAATTTATGTTGCTAAGTGAGAAATTTGTCAAGTGAGTTTTGTCCCATTTTACGACTTTTCTGGCCTTCAGAAGTTGTGGGTTTCTCCAACACTGGAGGTTTTTGAAGAAGAGACTGGATAGCCATTTATCCGGAATGGTATTGGATCTCCTCCTTCCTTCTTTGTTCTAATTTTTTTTAAAATCATTTTTAATATGATGTTATTGTTTTAATTGTTGTATACTTTTGGAATTGTAGGCTTCCCGGAGACATGGATTGATAGGCAGCAGTAGAAGTTGAGTGTCCCTGTCCTACTGTCCCCATTTATTTGTATTCATTTCCTTCGTTCCAGAGGTGGGTTTCAGCAGGTTCTGATCAGTTCTGGAGAACCGGTAGTGGAAATTTTGAGTAGTTTGGAGAACTGGTGAATACCACCTCAGACTGGCCCCGCCCCCATCTAGTCTCTGCCTCCCGAATCCCAGATGATCGGGAGGAAATCGGGATTTTACAGTATCCTTCCCCTGGAGTGGGGTCGGAATAGAGATTTTACAGTATCCTTCCCCCTGGAGTGGGGTGGGAATGGAGATTTTACAGTATCCTTCCCCCTGGAGTGGGGTGGGAATGGAGATTTTGCAGTATCCTTCCACCTGGAGTGGGGTGGGAATAGAGATTTTGCAGTATCCTTCCCCTTGGAGTGCAGTGGGAATGGAGATTTTACAGTATCTTCCCCTGCCATGCCCATCAAGCCACACCCACCAGCCATGTCACGCCCACCAAGCCACACCACACCACGCCCACCAAACCACGCCCACAGAACCAGTAGAAAAAAAATTTGAATCCCACCACTGCTTCGTTCATGTCCCTGTTCATATTCATATTTGCCATCTAGTACATGTTTGACAAACTAATAAATAAAACAAAGAAAGAAAGGAAGGAAGGAAGGAAGGAAGAAATTTCCTCTCTTTCTTTTCTTCTTTTGAAGATATGGTTTAAGTAACGCTTTTCTATGTTAATTCATTTCTCCGTGAATCTAGTTTTTCTTTCAAATATGAGGCAGGTCTGCCTGCATTCAATGACAGCTGTTCTGAGCTGAATCTGTAGGTTCAGGTATAGTAGAGGTACTTCTCATTTTAATGGGTCTCAATATTCTCTACATACATCCAGAAGTAGGAATTCTTAACGAGTGCTCCTGCTGAATTCAAATCTCCAGCTTTTTCCTTAATAGCCATCTCAAGCCGGCCCAATTATTTACCGTCGAGAAGATTTTAGGCCTGGGTTTGGCTAATGGATGACAAATTACTCCGGCTCCAACATAGCAGATTTCAGGGCAGAATGAGTAATAATAGGAGATATGATGAGAACAGCCATAATTGTGTCTGTTTAATATTTAACATTCATCTATCCCTTCTTATGAGAGCATATCAATTTCCCTTAGCGAAAAAAAAAAAAGATAAAATGAGTATTTTGGGGGAAAACGTATTCAATCCTCTGCCAACATATTGAGTGATGGAAAGGAATCAGATTTTTTGTCTTAAATGAATGGGAAAAATTGATCCTGCTTTTCACCTGCATTTCACTTTTGAAGATCTGCAGCTATTGTTGTCACTCCATTACCTGAGCTTGTGTCATCGGCAGGAGAGGACTCCGAGAGTGAAGGAGAGGAGTTGGCAAGGCCTCCCTCTCCAGGACCCTCCTCTCTGGCAATGCCTTCGGTGTCCACCGAAGGGCAAGAGATAGGGCCGGGGCCAAGCATGTCCACGCAGCCACAGGTGGACAGTGATGAGGGTAATGAGTCTTGGCTGGATCCTCGGCAGCGTCGCAGAGATAAGTGTGCGCAACAGAAGAAAAGGCGTGCCAGAGATTAGGCTGAGTCACTGGACCACACCCCACAGGATATAAAAGGGGGTGAGGTGGCCATTCAGACTCTGTGACGGACAAAACTAACTACTATCGAGTCACATTGCATCTTTGGAAACAACATTATTGGCCTTGGATTTATTTTACGAACTGGACAATTCTTGACTGTGGGTATTTTGTTTATTGAGTAAAAGTTCTTGGCAAGCAGCTACTGGGTTGCTGCCAAGCGTCTTATTGGAAGAATTGGTTTTCTGCCAGTTTATTTAACCCCCGGCTGTCTGTTTGTGTGTGTGTGTGAGACGGGGACAGAACAGCTATATATATATATATGTGTGTGTGTGTGTGTGTGTGTGTGTACAGTTTATATATATATATATATATATATATATATATATATATATATATATATATATATATATATATATATATATATATATATATATATATATTTCTTACTTCTTTGTAGGGTTTATGTGTGTTTTTCTTCTAGCCAGGTTTTCCCTATGTAGCCAAGGTTTTTTTGTAGCTCCAGCTCAGTAGAATCACATCTACTCGGTTCTGGGCTTTTTTCCTTTCTAACACCTAGCAAGCTCTAACTGCTAGGTGGGAGACCTAAATAGATCCATTTCTAGCTTGTTAGCTGTCATCAGTAGGCCACACCCATATCCTCCCTGTAAAGGTACAGTATCAATTTCCTTGGCTACGTAGGGAAAACCTGGCTAGAAGAAACATATATATATATATATATATATATATATATATATATATATATATATATATATATATATATATATATATCAGGGAAATCAGGAGATTTAGGCAGTTTGGATGAATATATAGCAGGGGTGAAATGTTCTCGGTTCGGACCAGATCAGCCGATCCGGTAGCGATGGCGGTAGGTGGAGATGATTGGCCCCTCCCATAAGACATAAAGGAAGAGCAAAGGCACATGGGCCTTTGCAGGAAGCAATATTGTAGATGGTGTCGGTTTGTACTTTGAAGCTCCGTTTTTGACGCCGTGTTTCCGTGTGGCCTTGCCAAGATAATTGCCAATTAGGTCTTTGGCAGCGTGTCAAAGAAGATAAAGGTGGGTGTTTACCAGCCTTATCCGAAGGACTGTGACAGACTTCTGTTGGATTATTTATAAACTCTTGGTGATTCAGCACATGCTGTGAATGAAAGGAATTCACAGCTGTTAAAATAAAAAAGGTTTGGGACTAATTGTGTGCTTTTTACTATATCAGGAAGCCTGGGTCAGAACAGAAACTCAAGCCTCGGAGTTTTCTTTCATTGGGGGTGTTACTTGGAACCCTGACATTAACCCAAATCTGACATGAATCAGCGGTCCTGCCAAAAAAACCACAACAACCCCATTTCCAAACCAAACTGATTTCAACTAATCCAATAAAGCTGTTAATTCAATTGAGGATGTTGACATTTCAAATTAAAACGAGAAACAAGGGATGGAAATTAATCAAGGGGAGGAGCAAGAATTAATCAGAAATTTCCTGAAAATTAGAACAATTAACCAGTGGAACAACTTGCCTCCAGAAGTTGTGGGTGCTCCAACACGGGAGGTTTTTAAGAAGAGATTGGACAACCATTTGTCCGAAATGGTATACCAGGGATGGATAATCTGTTGTGTGCCAAAAGGGGGGGAGTGGGGGTGATTGCGCGCCTGCGTGCCCACACCCATAATTCAATGCACCCCATCCCCCCGCACATGTGCGTGACACTCCCCTGGCTCCCCCTGATTTTCGTACAAGATGGCACGGTGGGCCTGGTAGGCCCATTTTTTGCTCTCCCCAGACTCCAGATGCTTTTTTGGAGCCTGGGGCGGGCAAAAACAGCCTTCCCCACCCCTCTGGAGGCCCTCCGGAGGCCGGAAACAGCCTGTTTTCTGACTTCCGGTGGGCCTGGAAGGCCCAAAATTCAGCTGGCCAGCGTGCACATGTGCACTGGACTGAGGTAGGGCAATGCTCATGTGCCCACAGATATGGCTTTGAATGCCACCTGTGGCACACGTGCCATAGGTTCGCTATCACGGTGGTATACGGTCTCCTGCTTGGGCAGGAAGTTGGACTAAGAAGACCTCCAAGGTCCCTTCCAACTTTTATTCTGTATTCTGTACATGAATATTCTAATTTGCATTAGTGTATATGGAGGAGTTGCTTCCTGCCTCTTTATATTAGCTTCGGGTGCCTCGGATGCCATAAATACTGCAAACAATTTGTGCTTCAATGAATGAGAGTATTTGATTTCTGCAACTAAAGAACACTCTAGAGAAACCTCTCCACAAGAACAAGTGCAAATCATATTTTCCCCTGCAAAAACGGAAATAGGTTTTCAGAGTTCCAAGAAGCCGATTTTACGTTGAACAGAGACTTTGTATTCCAATTCAGATGGAATCTTCACGTAGATGGAAAACCTATCCACAGCATTGCAACACACTTACAAGGACAGGTGTATGCCAGAGAAGGGGTAACCTCTTTACCCATCGGCCCGCGCTCTCAAAACAAGCACACGCTGGGAAGACAGGCTCCATTTCCTTTAGCATTTGGAGGAGGCAAAAGCACAAGGAAGCATCCATCTTAATCCGTGGCACTTGGCCATCCAAGGACAAACCCACATCCCCCACACACAGAGCATCGCTGGCGAGATTGAAATTGCTTGCATTAATTAATTGTTATGTTCAGCAGTAACTCAATATTGTCTATCTTGTATTTGGTTCTCATTGTACGTATCCCTATTTTCCCCCCGTTTCACCATATCCTGTTCTTTCAATAAAGCATCCAGATCTATGCATACGGTCTTTTTTATTGGTTTAACTGCATGTCGAGCTGCGCACAGACGAACGTGTAGTGAGGACAGAACAATTTTAGACAAATGTTTGTCCAATCTCTTCTTAAAGACCTCTAGTGATGGAGCATCCACAGCTTCCGAAGGCAAGCCTTCTACTGGTTCGTTGTTCTCACTGTCAGGCTCCAGAGGCTTTCCTCGAGCCTCCGGGAGGGCGAAAACAGCCTCCCCAGGCTTTGAAGGCCCTCTGGAGGCCAGAAACAGGCCAAACTTCTGGTAGGCCCATTTTTCACCCTCCCCGAGCCTCCGCAGAGGCCCTGCATTTACCTGCATCCAAAACGGGTCACGTGGGGACTCCTGTGAGGGGCGGGGCAGAGTGGGTGGGGCTAACAAGGAGTGGGATTTGGAGGTTCTCCGAACTGCACAGAATCTTAGCTAGAGGTTCTCCCGAACCCCTGCGAACCCCCAGCAGCTCACCCCTGGTTTCCAGAAAGTAGTCAGCTATTTGGGGGGGTTTTTTTTGGTAATGCAAAAAATCGATCAATCAATTCTTCTCATGGTTCGCCATCCTTTTATAAAGGCTTTTATTTTATTCATCTTTTTCTCTCAATGTACAGCTGTACATCCCCCTTGAGTAAGAGCACGTTTTAAATTACTCCGACTTTGTTGCCTTAGAAATACAAGCAGTCCTACTTTAGCAACTGACTCACTCAGAGTCCTTTTGCTGTTATGACAATAATGAAACTCGGTGACCAAAGGCCAAATTTAAAACCTTCACAGCATCTCTCTCTTAGTCACCATTAGAATCACTTAGTAGGCATTGTCCTGTTTAAAACGGTAGGCCCTATCTAACAAAATGAAAATTCAGTGTAGAGAAAAGTAAAATCTTACACTTAGGCAAGAAAAACCCAAAGGACACATATAGATCCCCCCGCCAGTTTCCACGTGTCCACTATTTGAGCAGACAGTCCACTTTTTTCACATTATGTTCACTATTTTTTTTCAAAAATAGTGGACATTTCTTTTATTCAAAAGCAGTTTTTTGGAATGAAAGTTTTATTTGCCTTACGTTTGCCTGAGAATGCCGTGCAAAAGTTCAAGAAAGAAGCCATCAACGTGAATCAAAGAACCATTGCGTATCTAGAAAAGTGGTATAATTTCACCGATTCAGTATATGAGACGCTAAATTGTTTCAATCTAATTGATCGCAATAATCCTCCAACTTTAGAAGAAATGACGAACATCTGGTTATTATCACCATGGCGAAAAGAACTTCCACCCAACACTCTCTTCGATGAAATTTCTGCCTTAGAAGAAGTTTATGTTCATCTGCAGGGCGATTCATCCCTTGATAAGTGGACGTACTTTTTCAAGAAAGAGCCAGCTCCGAGTTTACTGAAACTGTTCCGTATTGTGCATCAATTCCGGTATCAAATGCAAACGTTGAACGAATTTTCAGCGTCATGGGAAATTTGTGGACTGACGAACATAACCGACTGCTTGTACCATCAGTTCGAAGTGAACTTTGTATATTTTTTTAATATTTCTCAATGTTGTACTGAAATTTAAGAATTATTCCTTAAACACAAAGAATTGATCAAAGCTGCGCAGTCAAATAAAAAATACACACGACAGCAAAGTAAAATGTAATTTAATATTTTACATATTATTATATTTGATGATTTGAATTTTAAGTAAAGTTTTGAAGTGATTATTTTAATACGTGTTAAAATGTTTGTAAGAAAATATCAGAGACCTGTGATTGATACCAGGGAAGAAAGCGTGACACCTCATTCTGAGTGACCCGGAGGCCTTCAGAGGCCAGAAATGGGCCTGTTTCTGAATTTCCAGAACTTCAGGGAAGTCTGTTTTTCACCCTCCCAGAGTCTTCGTGCAGGCCACGTGGAGACTCCTGGGAGGGGTAGGGTGGGATTGGCAGAGCCAGCATTTTTTACAACTACCGGTTTGGCAAACCAGATGTAAAATTAGCATCCGGTTTGCCCGAACTGGTCCAAACCGGTTGAATCCCACCCCTGCTTATAAACCACTTTACAACGCTTTACAGCCTTCTCTCTAAGCGGTTTACAGAATCAGCCTATTGCCCCCAACATTTGGGGTCCTCATTTTACCGACCTTGGGTAAGGATGGAAGGCTGAGTCAACCTTGAACCTGGTGAGATTTGAACTGCCAAATTGCAGGCAACCGGCAGTCAGCAGAAGTAGCCTGCAGTACTGCACTCTAACCACTGTGCCACCACAGCCCATAGTTATTTCTCCCCCTTTCTGTTTGCTCCATAAGTTTGGGTTTTTGAAAGAGCCCATCTTATCCTGCCAATTTTCGGCGATGAATCATTTTGATGTCTTCTGCATAAATAAACCCTTGCATGCATTAAGCCTCGATTAATATAATTTTGCAAATCATTCAAATAAAACTGACATGCTGGAGGAAAAGAAGGAAAAAACAAAGAGAGAGAGAGAGAGAGAGAGGAAAAAAAACATGATTTATGCCAGAACAGAAAGAAAGAAAACCTCCCCCAGAAAGCTGGATTTTTACGGGTGAGAAAGATCTCGTAGGGGATGCTGGATTCCTGATGCCAAAAATGTTTCATCTCTTCAGTCGTGCTTGCAAAAAACAAGATTATAGGGCATATTTCCTTTTCAGTGGGACGCGGAATAAAAAGCCTCAGAGAATCCCATTCATTGCAATATTGCTGAAGAAATGCACTTGGAATGGAGCAGCGAGTTTCCTTTCTGTACAGAGACCATTTATTTTCTGCAATCTGCCCCCTTCATCAACACTTTTGGAAGAAAAAAAATGGCTTCACACAAAGCAGCACAAACGAAAGAGCAGGGTGTCTAGACGGGTGTCTAACTGCAGAGTTTCGATGGCATTCAAATGATGAGTCACGATGACAGCAGGTATCATGGTTGAGTGGCAGCCGAGAAAGAAATAAAACACACAGAGGAATAATAAGACTTCTGCTATTCTGCCTTATATATGTGTGTGTGTGTGTGTGTGTGTGTGTGTGTGTGTGTGTGTGTGTAGGTCTTTGGTTATTCGGGTTTTCTCCCACGTAAAATTGGAGGTTTCTTGGCAACATTTCGACGAAGTCTCATTCGTCATCTTCAGGCTGGTGTCTTCGGCTTCGTGCTTCTAGGAGCAATGTGTGTGATCGCAGCTGTTTCTTCCTTTTAACTGCCAGTGGGGGTGTGAACTGATTGGGTGGGAACTTGGCTGTGTTCTGATTGGGTGGAGGTGTGTTCTGATTGGTTGGGGGTTTGGTTGTGCTCTGATTGGATGGGGGGGTTGGCTGTGCTCTGATTGGCTGGGTGTGTGTTGTGTTTAGGTGGGGGCTTGGTTGTGCTCGGGTTAGTCTGAGTAGCAGGGGGATTTGAGCTGGTGAGCTGTGTTACTGTTGTTTGGCTTCGTGTTCGTGGCCGTGCTACCTCTTCATGGTGGGTGTCAGTCTGCTTCATGTATGGATTGGAGGGGTTTAAAGGGGCTAATGATGCAGCTGTGGTCTGGCTTCTGGTCCGCGGTCATGCCTCATCATCAGTGTGGGTTTGAGTCTGCTTTCTGCGTGGATGTGTGGTGGTTACATCCTGTGTGGCTCTCGTGAGTGTGGGTCTGGTGTCATTCGTTGTGTTAGGGACTCGTTTGTCAATAAGGGCAGGTTTCCAAATGGCTGGTAGGCGGGAGGTATCATCTCGTTTATTCATGCTGTGTGGACATTTTTCTATCTCAATGGCTTCTCTGATTATTCTTTTGTTAAAGTGTTCAGTTTTGGCGATAGTTCTGGTCTTTTTAAAGTCAATATCATGTCCTGTGGCCTTGAGGTGTTGGACCAGGGAAGAAGTTGGTTCCTCTTTTCTGACTGAGTTCTTGTGTTCTTCAATGCGTGCACTTATTCTTCTGTTGGTTTGTCCGATGTATGCGATGGGGCAGGCGATGCATGGGATTTCATATACTCCTTGATTTTCTAACTCAATTTTGTCTTTGGGGTTTCTTAGGATGGTGGATATTTTTCGGTTTGTGCAGAATGCTGTCTTGATGTTGTGTTTGTGGAGGATCTTGCTGATTCTGTCTGTGGTGCCTTTTATGTATGGGAGGAGGGCTTTGCCGTTTTCTTGTTCTCTATCTTGGATTTTAGTCGGGGTTTCTTTTTGGATTAGGTTTGTAATCTTATTTCTTTGGAATCCATTGGATGTTAGTACGTTAGTGAGAGTGTGAAGTTCGGTTTTTAGGTGTTGTTCGTCAGCTAAGCATTTTGTTCTGGAGATGAGTATCTTAGCTACAGAGTTGATCTGTGCTGGATGGTGGTGTGAGAGTGCGTGCAGATAGCGGTTTGTGTGTGTTTTCTTCTGGTAGATGGTGTGTCCTAGGGAGCCATTGGATTTTTTGTAGACTAAGACATCCAGGAAGGGAAGTTAGTTGTTCACTTCTGTTTCCATGGTAAACTGTATTTTGGGGTGTAGGCTGTTGAGGTGTGTGAGGAAGTTGTCCAGTTTTTCTTTCCCATGTGGCCAGATTATGAAGGTGTCATCTACGTATCTGAGCCAGAGTTTGGGTTTGTGATCTGATTTTTCTAGAGCTTGGGTTTCAAAGTATTCCATATAGAGGTTGGCAATGACAGGTGAGAGGGGTGATCCCATGGGTGCTCCTTCTGTTTGTTTGTATTTTTGTCCATTATAGATGAAGTATGTGTTGGATAGGCAGTGGTTGGTCAGATCTAGGATGTGCTTGGGGGGGTTATATTTGTTTTGGATAGCTGTCAGGGCTTCTT
This sequence comes from Arizona elegans, assembly GCA_022577455.1. Classification (NCBI taxonomy): domain Eukaryota; kingdom Metazoa; phylum Chordata; class Lepidosauria; order Squamata; family Colubridae; genus Arizona; species Arizona elegans. Next base: position 594,200 of record JAKOOJ010000009.1, on the reverse strand, counting down.
TGATTGGCACTTGGGTGAAGAGGGATATGACATCGAAGCTCACGAGTAGGTCGCTGGGCTGTAAATTTTGTTTGTTTATGATCTCTATGAACTGGAATGAGTTTTTTTTACATGTGAGTTGATGGATTCTGCATAGGGCTGTAGTTGTTTGGCGAGAAATTTGGCTAGGTTTTGTAGAGGTGAGCCTATGGAGCTGACTATCGGTCTAAGTGGGGTTCCTTCTTTGTGTATCTTGGGGAGACCATAGAGCTTAGGGCATCTGGATGATTTCTCTCTGGAATGATTCTTTGTTGGATCTCTTCGCTGATGGGGGAGGCTTTTATTTTGGGATCTAGTGGTTTTTTCCAGGTAGGTGGTGGGGTCTGTGTTTAGGGGTTTGTATGTGGAGTCTTGGAGTAGGTTGGTTAATTTGGTTTGGTAGTCAGATGTGTTCATAACCACCGTGGCGTTTCCCTTATCTGCTAGGTAAGGATTATTATGCTGGTGTCTTCTTTCAGGTTAAGTAGTGCTGTCTGTTCCTCTTTGGGTAAGTTACTTTTGGGTGGCTTGCTGGTGTAGAGGATGTTGGTGATTTCGAGTCTGATTCTGTTAGCGTCGTCGGGGGTTGAACTTTGGTCAGGCTGGTTTCAACTCCGCATATGATGGTTTCAGTGGGGATGCTTTTGGGAGCGACTGCAAAGTTGAATCCTTTGGAAAGGACATTGTTTCGGCTTTGGGGAGGATCCTATCTGAGATGTTATGCACTGTTTGTTTCATGTGTGGCTGGGAGGGTGGAGGGGATTGTTTCTGGCGTTCTTGTAGTCTTCGGAGTTTGTTGGTGTGTGTGTCTGTCTTGAGGGTGGTCTGTGTTTCGGCTCTCCAGACAGCGAGTTGTTTGGATTTGTCCCAAAGTGCAGGGTGGATCTTGTTGCTGAGTTTGAGGTGAAGTGTGAGGAGATCTTTGTTGATTCGGTCTAGGAGGAATCTTTTTGTGTGAAGTTCATTTCTGATTAGGGCCAATTCTGTTCTTTTCAGGATGCGTTTGGTGGCTGCAGAGTTGGAGTGGTATTTCAATTGGAAGCATGTGGGGATTAAATTTTGATCACGGCAGTTGCGTAGGAATGCGAGGTCACATAAAATGGAAGCTCTTTGGACTTCAAGTTTTTCATAGGTCTGGTCAGATGGTGGATATCCTCCCGTAGAGGTACGATATTTGTTTTTCTGAGGTTTTCACGGGTGTTTGTATGTAGGTCTTTGGTTAATCGGGTTTTCTCCTGCGTAAAATTGGAGGTTTCTTGGCAACGTTTCGACAAAGTCTCATTCGTCATCTTCAGGCTGGTGTCTTCGGCTTCGTGCTTCTAGGAGCAATGTGTGTGATCGCAGCTGTTTCTTCCTTTTAACTGCCAGTGGGGGGTGTGAACTGATTGGGTGGGAGCTGTTAGAAAAGAAAAAAGCCCCAGAACCGAGTAGATGTGATTCTACTGAGCTGGAGCTACAAAAAACCTTGGTTACGTACGGAAAACCTGGCTAGAAGGAAAAACACACATAAACCCTACGAAGAAATAAGAAATATATTATAATATATATATATATATATATATATATATATATATATATATATATATATATATATATTATATTTTATATATTTTATATATATATATATATGCATACACACACACGTGTCTGCACATGGATTAGAGAACAAACAAAAATATACAATATCATCAAGAGAGTAAAAGAATGGAAATGGGAACAGGCTGGGTCAAAGAGGAAGAAGAACAGATGGCAGGTGGACCAAGGCAGTCATAAAATGGATCCCACTTGATCAAAAGGGTCCACGAAAAAGACTTAAAACAAGATGGACCAATGACATCAGCAAGTATGGCAGGCCCAATTGGCAAAAGAAAGCTCAGGACCGTATGGGTTGGACACACATGCAGAAGAAGGACTTCCTCCTGCAGTGGATAAACAGTGGCTAGAACAATGACACACACACACACACACACACACACACACACACATGCATACAATGTACCCATGAAGCACATATACCAATTGGTTGGGGAAATTACCCGCCCAACGTGATGAATTTGCAAAGCTGGGGCACCATATAGGACAGTGGTGGCTAACCTTCTTGCCATCGCGTGCCAGGAAGGGGGGGTGGAGGAGGTTTGCACACATGTGTACCCACCCCCCATAATTCTATGCGGACCATTTCGGGCCTCTGGAGGAACTCCAAGGGCATGGGGAAGGCTGTTTTTGCCCTCCCCAGATGCATAGAGAGGATCTGGATCCAGATGAGAAAGAAAAACGGCCCTTCCCCACCCACCCCAGGCCCTTCAGAGGCAGGAAACAGCCTGTTTTCTCTACTTCTGGTGGGCCCAGAAGGCCCGAAAATCAGCTGGCATGCGCTGATTTTCGTCATCACGGATATAGGATGTTTGTGAAGATATAAATCCACTTTTTCTTCCTCCTGGAGACATTGTAGAACAGCCATGTTAGTCTACTAGCTGGACACCTGCGCTTCGCTATGAAAACTATGTGATCGAGGGTGATAAATTAACACTTAAAGCCTGAGACTTAATATAGATTGTGTGACTCCATAGCATAAGACCGTGTTAATATAAGGCAACTGGCAGTTGGAAACAGAGGGGGAGGGAGAGTAGAATGTCCCAGCCCGCAGGCCGGAATGAGTCACGTGCTTCCCATACCTGGTTTAGCGAAGGATGAGAACATGTGAATATAAGGCAACTGGCAGTTGGAACAGAGGTTCCTTTCAGGTGGGGAATGGGAGTAGAATGTCAAGCTCGTTAACATCAGAGCATGTGAACATAATACTGTTATATGAAATACTAATGATCGGATGGTCATTTCAAAAAATCCTTTCTTATCGAGCACCTAGAAGCCAAGAGGAATATATTTGCCAAATTTCAAGTTTGTAGGCTTTACCGTTCTGGAGATTTCGTGATGAGTGAGTGGTATTTGGCTTTTATATATATATAGATGATTGGGGGGGAAAAAAGGAATCTGATATCACTTTTTCTGACTACTGCATTTTATTAAAAGGTATGAGCTTTTGTGAACAGCAGCACCTCTCCATCCTAGGCAGCTGATGAAGAGGATATATGCCTTTTAATAAAACGCGTTAGATGGAAAGGATGTGCTAACCAAAATCCTCTTTATTTCTTTTTTTTCCCTCGGGTTGTTGTCTTATACACACGTCTCAAGCTTCTGGTTTTCTATAAAGAGAAATTAGACAATGCAGAAGGTTACCTGGCTTTTTAAGAGACACGGTGTACCTCCGGGAAAGGAACGGAACGAGCAGATTCAGGTTTAACAGCCAAACCTGCTTTATGATCAATTTAAATTTGCCTTTCGGCTGCTTGAATTCTTGCAAAAAATTGTGCAAAAGTCCTTCTCGGCAAAGTGAATAACATCTTATTAACTCAAATGGGAATGGGTCAGGCGAGGTTTGCACTCGTTTGGAAAAAAAAAGGGGAAACGATGAGAGATGGTTAATCTTTTTTTTTTTTTAAAGGTCCAAACCTTTTAAAAAAAAAAAGAACGATGCATTAGGGATTCATTTTTGCACCTTAAGAAATAGATGACAGGTGCGAAAAGAAAGATGTCCAACCATTTGTCTTTTTGAGAGTTACAGGATGTGACACGGGGTGTTCCTCGCTCCTTTGAAAAGGATTGGCATTTTGTCTTCTCATTTTGTCTTTTCAAAGGTGAGCTTGTATTTAATGAAGGCCAGGGTTTGTTTTTTTTTTGGTTTTTTTAAAAAATTTGATTTATATGCCACCCTTCTCCGGAGACTCAGGGCGGCTTACAATGTGTTAAGCAACAGCCTTTATACTTTTGTATATTTATACAAAGTCAGCTTATTGCCCCCACAAACTGGGTCCTCATTTCACCTACCTTAGAAAGGATGGAAGGCTGAGTCAACCTTGAGCCTTGGAGAGATTCGAACCAGCGGTAATTGCAGGCAGCTGTGTTAATAACAGGGTGCTTAGACCACTGTACTATCAAGGTTCTGTTGACTTGGATTCCTTATATGTGAGATTAAGTTATAGCGGCATGAAATTCCTAGCTTATGAAAAAAATAAAAAGCACTGATGACATTACCTACTAGGGTCATGAAACGTCCACAAGAAAACAAGCAAGCTTCAGAGAGCACCATGGACCCCCACAGTTCAATCAGGAGCCACAACTGCAGAAAAAAACATGGCTACCAACCTGCTTTCTATGGAGGATCTGTATACTGCACGAGTCAAAAAGAGGGCTGTGAGAATATTTACAGATCCCTCACATCCTGGACATAAACTGTTTTAACTCCTACCCTCAAAACAAAACTATAGAGCACTGCGCACCAGAACAACTAGACACAAGGACAGTTTTTTCCCCGAATGCCATCACTCTGCTAAACAAATAATTCCCTCAACACTGTCAAACCATTTATTAAATCTGCACTACTATTAATCTTCTCATTGTTCCCATCACCCATCTCCTCCCACTTTTGACTGCATGGCTGTAACTTCATTGCTTGCATCCTTATGATTTATATTGATATTGATTGTTTCCTGATTGCTTATTTGTACCCTCTGGCTATCATTAAGTGTTGTGCCTTAGGATTCTTGACGAATGTATCTTGTCCTTTTATGTACACTGAGAGCTTATGCACCAAAGACAAATTCCTTATGACTGCATGACTGTAACTTTATTGCTTGTATCCTTACGATTGATATTGATATTTATTGTTTCTTGTCTTTTTATGTACACTGAGAGCTTATGCACCAAAGACAAATTCCTTATGACTGCATGACTGTAACTTTATTGCTTGTATCCTTACGATTGATATTGATATTTATTGTTTCTTGTCTTTTTATGTACACTGAGAGCTTATGCACCAAAGACAAATTCCTTATGACTGCATGACTGTAACTTTATTGCTTGTATCCTTACGATTGATATTGATATTTATTGTTTCTTGTCTTTTTATGTACACTGAGAGCTTATGCACCAAAGACAAATTCCTTATGACTGCATGACTGTAACTTTATTGCTTGTATCCTTACGATTGATATTGATATTTATTGTTTCTTGTCTTTTTATGTACACTGAGAGCTTATGCACCAAAGACAAATTCCTTATGACTGCATGACTGTAACTTTATTGCTTGTATCCTTACGATTGATATTGATATTTATTGTTTCTTGTCTTTTTATGTACACTGAGAGCTTATGCACCAAAGACAAATTCCTTATGACTGCATGACTGTAACTTTATTGCTTGTATCCTTACGATTGATATTGATATTTATTGTTTCTTGTCTTTTTATGTACACTGAGAGCTTATGCACCAAAGACAAATTCCTTATGACTGCATGACTGTAACTTTATTGCTTGTATCCTTACGATTGATATTGATATTTATTGTTTCTTGTCTTTTTATGTACACTGAGAGCTTATGCACCAAAGACAAATTCCTTATGACTGCATGACTGTAACTTTATTGCTTGTATCCTTACGATTGATATTGATATTTATTGTTTCTTGTCTTTTTATGTACACTGAGAGCTTATGCACCAAAGACAAATTCCTTATGACTGCATGACTGTAACTTTATTGCTTGTATCCTTACGATTGATATTGATATTTATTGTTTCTTGTCTTTTTATGTACACTGAGAGCTTATGCACCAAAGACAAATTCCTTATGACTGCATGACTGTAACTTTATTGCTTGTATCCTTACGATTGATATTGATATTTATTGTTTCTTGTCTTTTTATGTACACTGAGAGCTTATGCACCAAAGACAAATTCCTTATGACTGCATGACTGTAACTTTATTGCTTGTATCCTTACGATTGATATTGATATTTATTGTTTCTTGTCTTTTTATGTACACTGAGAGCTTATGCACCAAAAACAAATTCTTTGTGTGTCCAATCAAACTTGGCCAATAAAGAATTCTATTCTAAAAAATATTCTCTTTTACTGGTTAATAAAATTCCTTTAATCTGACCCACTGCTCTGGACTGCTTCCTGTCCTTAAACTGTAAATTGACCTCTTGCGTTCTTCCCTATTCACACCTTGGGGTCCTGCAAAGTTTTTCCCTTCCCACAGAAGAAACCCCTGTTCCAATTCTTTCTCCCAGGCTTACATGGTGAAGAAACCATGAACAGTCTACCGAAAAGCATACATCATATGCCACCTGGCAGAAAAAAAGGATGGGTACCAAAGAAGCAGATGCAACTGATGTGTAGGAAGATGCTGGAAAGTGAAGCATCTGGCAGGGCAGAAGTTTGTGAGTCGGTGGAGAGAATAATTGTAACTCATGGAGGACTTTGTAGGCGTTTAGTTGCCACCATTTGCTCAGTTGCAGGATTCAAGATAGACAAACGATCCCCAAGAGATGATTCTCTATGTTCTGTTTGAAGGTCTCTCCATTCCATGGCGGTGATTGGTTACCTCGCCCCGGATGAAGGAGAGAAGCAGCCAAGAACAGGAGAAATTTCCCTGTCAGTGAGAACAATAAACTGGTGGAAGGAGTTGCCTCCAGTAGTTTTTTTTTTTTTTTATTATTATTATTTGATTTATATGCCGCCCTTCTCCGGAGACTCAGGGCGGCTTACAATGCGTTAAGCAATAGCCTTCATACTTTTGTATATTTTATACAAAGTCAGCTTATTGCCCCCACAAACTGGGTCCTCATTTCACTTACCTTAGAAAGGATGGAAGGCTGAGTCAACCTTGAGCCTTGGAGAGATTCGAACCAGCAGAAATTGCAGGCAGCTGTGTTAATGACAGGGTGCACCAAACCACTGTACTATCAAGGTTGGGTGCTCTCTCACTGGAAGTTTTTAAGAAGATGTTGGATAATAACCATTTGTCTTGATGTGGGGTTTCCTGCCTAAGCAGGGGGTTGGACTAGAAGACCTCCAAGGTCCCTTCCAACTCTTATTCTATTCTATTCTATTCTATTCTATTCTATTCTATTCTATTCTATTCTATTCTATTCTTTCTATTCTCCTCTTCTCTTCTATTTTCTCTTCTCCTCTCCTTCTCTCTCCTCCCCTCTTATTCTCTCCTCTCCTCTCCTCCTCTCTCCTCCCCTTATTCTATTCTATTCTATTCTATTCTATTCTATTCTATTCTATTCTATTCTATTCTATTCTATTCTATTCTATTCTATTCTTTCTCTTCTCTTCTATTTTCTCTTCTCTTATCCTCTCCTCTCCTCTTCTATCTCCTCTCCTCTCTCTCCTCTCCTCTCTCCTCCCCTCTTATTCTCTCCTCTCCTCTCCTCCTCTCCTCTCCTCTCCTCCCCTTATTCTATTCTATTCTATTCTATTCTATTCTATTCTATTCTATTCTATTCTATTCTATTCTTTCTCTTCTTTTCTCTTCTATTTTCTCTTCTCTTCTCTTCTCCTCTCCTCTCCTCTCTTCTCTCTCCTCTCCTCTCTCTCCTCCCCTCTTCTTATTCTCTCCTCTCCTCCTCTCCTCTCCTCTCCCCTCCTCCCCTCCCCTCCCCTTATTCTCTTCTCTTCTCTTCTCTTCTCTTCTCTTCTCTTCTCTTCTCTTCTCTTCTCTTCTCTCTCTCTCTTCTCTTCTCTTCTCCTCTCCTCTCCTCTCCCCTCCTCCCCTCACCTCCCCTTATTCTATTCTATTCTATTCTATTCTATTCTATTCTATTCTATTCTTTCTCTTCTCTTCTATTTTCTCTTCTCTTATCCTCTCCTCTCCTCTTCTATCTCCTCTCCTCTCTCTCCTCTCCTCTCTCCTCCCCTCTTATTCTCTCCTCTCCTCTCCTCCTCTCCTCTCCTCTCCTCCCCTTATTCTATTCTATTCTATTCTATTCTATTCTATTCTATTCTATTCTTTCTCTTCTTTTCTCTTCTATTTTCTCTTCTCTTCTCTTCTCCTCTCCTCTCCTCTCTTCTCTCTCCTCTCCTCTCTCTCCTCCCCTCTTCTTATTCTCTCCTCTCCTCCTCTCCTCTCCCCTCCTCCCCTCCCCTCCCCTTATTCTCTTCTCTTCTCTTCTCTTCTCTTCTCTTCTCTTCTCTCTCTTCTCTTCTCTTCTCTTCTCTTCTCTTCTCTTCTCTTCTCTTCTCTTCTCCTCTCCTCTCCTCTCCTCTCCCCTCCTCCCCTCACCTCCCCTTATTCTATTCTATTCTATTCTATTCTATTCTATTCCATATTTTCTATCCTATCCCATCCCATCCCATCCCATCCCATCCCATCCCATCCCATCCCATCCCATCCCATCCCATCCCATCCCATCCCATCCCATTTATTCTATTCTATTCTATTCTATTCTATTCTATTCTATTCTATTCTATTCTATTCTATTCTATTCTATTCTATTCTATTCTATTCTATTCTATTCTATTCTATTCTACCCCCCCTTTCCCCTTCCCCTTCCTCTCCCCCCTTCCCCGGATCCCTTTTTGAAGTTTGAAAGTTTTTTTGTTCTGGGAACGTTTGAAGGCGGCGGACGGAAGGGAAAACCACCAGACCCAAGCGGAGCAAGTTTCGGCAAGAGCCGTCGAAAGCCGCTGGCCCGTCCGGGACTCTCCTTTAAGGGTGGAGGGGAAAAAAAAAAAAGCTGGGGCGAATTATAAACTAAATTACCATCCCGCTTTCTGCCTCGCGCTGCTATGTTTAGGATCGGGCTGCGCTGGGCCACGGCCAGCGCTGAAAAAAAGAAAGAAAGAAAGAAAGAAAGAAAGAAAGAAAAGAAGAAAGAAAGAAAGAAAGAAAGAAAGAAAGAAAGAAAGAAAGAAAGAAAGAAAGAAAGAAAAGAAAAAAGGAAAGAAAAGAAAAGAAAAGAAAAAAGGCTGCGGTCCGGCGCTTCCTCCGTGCGCGCAACTTGTTGGAAATGCAAAGCGAAGCGAGCCTCTTGCGATGGACGTGATCCGGAGGTTTAGGATTTAGAAGCGCAGACGTCTATGGAGATGCTCAGCCATCCAGGTCACGGTTGTCCCAAAGGTGCTTTTTTTTAAAGGACTTTCTGGATTTTTTCCCCCCTTTTGAAGACGTTTCGCTTCTCCTCCAAGAAGCTTCTTCAGTTCTGACTGGACGGTGGAGAATGGAAGGATTTCTATTCCTCGCAGACAGCTGGTCATTGGCATCCTTTGAGAGGGCCGTTGCTTCAGATGCAAATGACCAGCTGTCTGCGAGGAATAATACACACCTTTCCATTCCCCACCATCCTAGTCAGAGCCGAAGAAGCTTCTTGGAGGAGAAGCGAAACGTCTTCAAAGGAAAACCAGAAAGTCCAGTCGCCTTTTGTGGGTGGGGGAAAGCACTTTTGGGATTAGAAGCGCAGATGCGCTCCTGGCTTCGACTGCTCAATCTAACCCGGGGCTCCGGAAAGCTGGAGTGGGTGGGGTAGGTGGGGGAGATCTGGCCCATCCTGCAGCCGGGGAGGACTGCAACAGCCGCCCCTCCACTTGCTAAGGCGGAGCGGCGAGGCGGCGCTTTGGTTGGCGGAGACGATGGAGGGAGCGGCTACCTTTCCACGCTGCGCTCGTTTTGGCCGGGCTTGGAGCCACTCCGAATCATGCCACGCGTGGAACCGCCGCGCCCGCCGAGCGGCGAAGGGTCTGGTCCGGATTTGCCTTTCGCCGGAGCCTCCTTTCCTCCGAGGGTCTTCTTCTCCTGAGCCGGTGAGTGGTCCCAGTGGATCCCCGAGGTGGGTCGCAGGGGGAACGAACGAATCTGCCAGGTTGTGTGAAAAGGAAAAATAAATAAATAAATAAATAAATGGCCATTTGGGTGAGACACGGGTGTGCGCGCGCGTGTTAACTCTGAAAGGCGTCTTGCATTCGGCCGTCCTTCGCCGTGGAGTTCATTCCCACGTGTGCAATCTCTGTGCCTCGTGTCGGGTTGCCGAGCCTCGCTTGCACGCGCGTTTAATATCATCGGAATAAAGCTGGAAGGGAACCGCGAGGTCTTCTAGTCCAGCCTCCGGCTCAAACAGGAGAACCTCGACCATTTCAGACAAGTGACTTGTCCAGTCTCTTCTTAAAAACCTCCAGTGATGGAGCGCCCACAACTTCTGGTGGCCAGCTGTTCCACTGGCTGATTGGCCTCGCTTGTTAGGAAGTTTTTTTTTTTTTTTTTTAAATTGATTTATATGCCGCCCTTCTCCGGAGACTCAGAGCGGCTTATAATGCGTTAAGCAATAGCCTTCATAATTTTGTATATTTATACAAAGTCAGCTTATTGCCCCCACAAACCGGGTCCTCACTTTACCCACCTTAGAAAGGATGGAAGGCTGAGTCGACCTTGAGCCTGGTGAGAATTGAACTTGCAGTAATTGCAGGCAGCTGGATGTTAAATGCTGATGTTAACAATGCGTTAAGCAATAGCCTTCATACTTTTGTATATTTTTTTTATACAAAGTCAGCTTATTGCCCCCACAAACTGGGTCCTCAATTGACCTACCTTAGAAAGGATGGAAGGCTGAGTCGACCTTGAGCCTGGCAAGATTCGAACTTACTTTAATTGCAGACAGCTGGTGGTAAATGACAGTGCCTTTGTCTGCAGAGCTATCCAGGCTCAAGTTTCTCCTGAATTCCAGGTTGCTTCGCTCCTTGATTAGTTTCCATCCATGGGTTTCATACATTTGAAACCCATTGTTTCCATTCATTGTCTTTATGCACCCCAAGCTACTTGAAGCTGGCTGGACTTTGGTTCATGTCCTCCAAAGTATTCTCACCTCTGCTTTGGAATTGTGTGTGTGTGTCTGTGCTTAATTTTATTTCCCGGAGGGGAAAGGCACGGGATGGGTATGCCTGGATGATGTGATACGTTGTTCGTTGTAATTCAGCTCCACTTTTGGGGTCTTCGGTTCCCATGAGACTTACTTACTTACTTACTTACTTACTTATTAATTAATTAGTTCGATTTATATGCCGCCCTTCTCCGGAGACTCAGGGCGGCTTACAATGCATTAAGCAATAGCCTTCGTACTTTTGTATATACCCTGCTTAGTAGGGCTTTTGCCCCCCCCTGCTCCCCGTGGTGTTTTTTTTTAATTTTTTTAATTTTTTTAATTTTTATTTATTTTTATTTATTTTTATATGCTGCCCTTCTCCGGAGACTCAGGGCACCTTACAATGCATTAAGCAATAGCCTTCATACTTTTTGTATATACCTGCTTAGTAGGGCTTTTGCACCCCACCCCAGCGGTGTTTTTTTCAATTTTTTTAATTTTTTTATTTTTTTATTTATTTTTATATGCCGCCCTTCTCTGGAGACTCAGGGTGGCTTACAATGCATTAAGCAATAGCCTTCATACTTTTGTAGATTTTATACAAAGTCAGCTTATTTCCCCCACAAACCGGGTCCTCATTTTACCTACCTCGAAAGGATGGAAGGCTGAGTCGACCTTGAGCCTGGTGAGAATTGAACTCGCAGTAATTGCAGGCAGCTGGCAACTAAGTGCTACTTTAACAGCAGTTTAGTCTGCTGCGCCACCAAGGCTCCTCAGCAACCGTCAGTCCCAGCCAGGTTGGCTTCCACAAAAAAAGAATGCCGAGGTTCTAGAAAGAGTGCAGGGAAGAGCAACTAGGCCTGGTGGCTCAGCAGACTGATAGCATTGTGATTAACACCAGCTGTCTGCAATTACTGTCAGTTTGAATCTTGCCAGGCTCAAGGTTGACTCAGCCTTCCATCCTTTCTAAGGTAGGTGAAATGAGGACCCAGTTTGTGGGGGCAATAAGCTGACTTTGTATAAATATACAAAAGTATGAAGGCTATTGCTTAACGCATTGTGAGCCGCCCTGAGTCTCCGGAGAAGGGCGGCATATAAATCAAATTAAAAAAAAACACAAAAAAACTAAGAGGATAAAGGGTTCTGGATGAATGATTCATATTGATGAACGGTTGAGGCAACTAGGTATGTCTAGCTGGTTGAAGAGAAGGTGACATGATAGCATCTTCCAATACTTTGGAATAGTTGTCCCAGGGAAGTCCACTTATTCTCCAAAGCAGCTAAAGGCAGGACAAGAAACGATGGATGGAAGCTCCTCAGAGGGACACCCAACTTGAAAATAAGGAGGAATTTCCTGACCGTGAGAACCATTCATCAGTGGAACAGCTTGCCACTAGAAGTAGTGGGCGCTCTATCATTGGAGGTTTTCAAGAAAAGATTGGACAACCAATTGTCCAGGATGGTATGAGGATTCCTGCTTTGGGCAAGGGGTTGTACTATTAGAAGACCTCCAAGGTCTCTTCCAGCCCTGTGATTCTATGTATAGTATAGATTAGATTAGATTAGCATTCTTTATTGGCCAAGTGTGCGATTGGACACACAAGGAATTTGTCTTTGGTGCATAAGCTCTCGGTGTACATAAACAGACAAGATACATTTGTCAAGAATCATAAGGTACAATACTTAATGATAGTCATAGGGTACAAATAAGCAATCAGGAAACAATATCAATATAAATCGTAAGGATACAAGCAACAAAGTTACAGTCATACAGTCTTAAATTGAAGGAGATGGGTGGTGGGAACGATGAGAAGATTAATAGTAGTGCAGACTTAGAGAATAGAATAGAATAGAATAGAGTAGAGTAGAGTAGAGTAGAGTAGAGTAGAATAGAATAGAATAGAATAGAATAGAATAGAATAGAGTAGAGTAGAGTAGAGTAGAGTAGAATAGAATAGAATAGAATAGAATAGAATAGAATAGAGTAGAGTAGAGTAGAGTAGAATAGAATAGAATAGAATAGAATAGAATAGAATAGAATAGAATAGAATAGAATTCTTTATTGGCCAAGTGTGATTGGACGCACAAGGAATTTGTCTTTGGTGCATAAGCTCTCGGTGTACATAAAAAGAAAAGATACATTCATCAAGTATCATAAGGTACAACACTTAACGATAGTCATAGGGTACAAATAAGCAATCAGGAAACAATATCAATAAAATCGTAAGGATACAAGCAACAAAATCACAGTCATGCGGTCATAAGTGGGAGGAGATGGGTGGTGGGAATGATGAGAAGATTAGTAGTAATGAAGACTTAGTGAATAGTTGGACAGTGTTGAGGGAATGATTTGTTTAGCAGAGTGATGCCGTTTGGGAAAAAACTGTCCTTGTATCTAGTTGTTCTGGTGTGCAGTGCCTTATAGCGTCGTTTTGAGGGTAGGAGTTGAAACAATTTATGTCCAGGATGCAAGGGGTCTGTAAATATTTTCCCAGCCCTCTTTTTGACTCGTGCACTATACAGGTCCTCAATGGAAGGCAGGTTGGTAGTCATTGTTTTTTTCTGCAGTTCTGGTTCTGCAATTTTTCTGCCTTTATTGTCATTGTACATCTTATACACAATGAAATTGGTTATGTTTTAAGCTCAGGTTTCAAACGTTTTATACTTTAAGCCACCCATTTAGCAAAGGAGCAGATCCAATGGGAGGTGTCTATGGGAGATTCTCAGTCATCCAGGTCGTGGTTGCCCCAAAGTAGTGGTGAAATTAATTTTTTTCTACTACCGGTTCTGTGGGCGTGGCTTGGTGGGCGTGGTGTGGCTTGGTGGGTGTGTGGCAGGGAAAGGATACTGCAAAATCCCCATTCCCTCCCCATTCCTGGGGGAAGGATATTGCAAAATCTCCATTCCCACCCCACTCCTGGAGGAAGGATACTGCAAAATCCCCATTCCCTCCCCACTTCTGGGGAAAAGATATTGCAAAATCTCCACTCCCACCCTACTCTTGGGGGAAGGATACTGCAAAATCTCCATTCTCATCCCACTCTGGGGCCAGCCAGAGGTGGTATTTGCCGGTTCTCCGAACTACTCAAAATTTCCACTAACGGTTCTCCAGAACCTGTCAGAACCTGCTGGATTTCACCCCTGTCCCAAAGGTGCTTTTTCAAGAGGCAACTGGACTTTCTTTCCAGTTCTTTCTTGGTTTTTTTTTTTTTTTTTTTTTTTGGAAAAGTGATTCAAGCCTTGTGATTCTATGTATAGTATAGATTAGATTAGATTAATTAGATTAGAATTCTTTATTGGCCAAGTGTGTGATTGGACACACAAGGAATTTGTCTTTGGTGCATAAGCTCTCGGTGTACATAAAAAGACAAGATACATTCGTCAAGAATCATAAGGTACAACGCTTAATGATAGTCATAGGGAACAAATAAGCAATCGAATCATACTAGGAAACAATCAGTGTAAATCGTAAGGATACCAGCAACAGTCATGCAGTTGTAAGTGGGAAGAGATGGGTGTTGGGAACGATGAGAAGACTCATCGGTAAGATTTTAAAATTTTAAAAGAATTAAAATTTTATTTTACTAAGCTTTTGTCAGCCATCTGCTGACATTGTCAGAGTATTAAACTACCATTACAGAGATCTCTGCCTTTATATGCCATTAATCAATTTAGCCCTTGCGTGTGTAATACGCCCTTCCAGCTGTCTCCCGCTTGTAAATCAGCTGTGTTGTTTTTGCTGTCGTCATGCTGGATGATGGAGGCTTGATTCCTACTGTTTCCTCCCTCCTAGCTTGCTTATCAGTGGGGGGCTGATGTTAACCTGTCAGTTATTGCCATTTGTTACCTTGTCTCTGACCTCGTGGTCAGCCAGGTTTGTTTCTCATTGATCCTATCTGTTGCAGTTTGAGACAGCCCTGCCGAGTTGCTCCGTGTTTGGTCAGGAGACGTGGGAGATGGCGGGAAAGGCCTATTACATGCGCAAGGGCTAAATTGATTAATGGCATATAAAGGCAGAGATCTCTGTAATGGTAGTTTAATACTCTGACGATGTCAGCATATGGCTGACAAAAGCTTAGTAAAATAAAATTTTAATTTTTTAAAAATTTTAAAATCTTAAAAGTTCCGGAGTTCGCAGTATGTCTGCTTCTTCTTTTACTAATATACCTGGAACTCGTATTTTAAGAATAGTTTGTAATATATATATATTGTTCTGTCCCCGTCTCACACACACACACAAACAGACAGCCCCGGGGTTAAATAAACTGGCAGACAACCAATTCTTCCGATAAGACGCTTGGCAGCAACCCAGTAGCTGCTTGCCAAGAACTTTTACTCAATAAACAAAATATCCACAGTCAAGAATTGTCCAGTTCGTAAAATAAATCCAAGGCCGATAATGTTGTTTCCAAAGATGCAATGTGACTCGATAGTAGTTAGTTTTGTCCGTCACAGAGTCTGAATGGCTACTCACCCCCTTTTATACCCTGTGGGGTGTGGTCCAGTGACTCAGCCTAATCTCTGGCACGCCTTTTCTTCTATGGCATGCGGCGCTGCCGAGGATCCAGCCAAGACTCATTACCCTCATCACTGTCCACCTGTGGCTGCGTGGACATTGCCAGAGAGGCATTGCCAGAGAGGGGGGTCCTGGAGAGGGAGGCCTTGCCAACTCCTCTCCTTCACTCTCGGAGTCCTCTCCTGCCGATGACACAGGCTCAGGTAACGGAACCACAACATATATATATTCGGTTTGGAAACTTCAGCCAGAAGATGATGAATGCAATTTCGTCGAAACGTCGCTACTACCCTTTTAAGGATATGTTTACAATTACATGAGAAGAAACCCGAGATATTAACTGTACACACACACACACGTGTGTGTGTGTATACATACATACACATACACACACATATATATGTATGTGTATATATATATATATGTATGTATGTATATATGTATGTATCAAATTTATATTTTGCTGATAAAGAAGTAAAGGGAGACTAGTATAGATCTATTGCAAGCTATTTAGCTCTCGTCACCTAGCCCTACCCTTACTCGGATTCGAACTTGGGTATAGCTAGCTGATGAGAGCTAAATAGCTGTCAGGTTTCAGTGTCGTCTCAAAATAAATTGCATTTCCAAACAAATAGTCTTTGATGAAATCTTTCATTTATTAAGCACGACAATCTGTCCCCGATCATATCGTAGCCAACACTGACTTCCTGACCCCAAACCTTCCCTTTCCGTTCCCCAATTCTCTGCGTCTCATTGGCCATCTTTCAAATCACTCTCCCCATATCTACTACTTCAGCTCCCAGGAATGTCCCCCCTCCCATCTCATCTCCTAGGGGATATTATCTTCAGGGAAAATAAGTAGGTGAAAAGTCAAGTGTCCTCTTGCCAGCTGCCCCTCTCTTCTCCTTCTTATGTCAGCACTGGAACGAATGTAGTCTGGAGTGCTGACAATAGCTTGAAATAGATCTATACTAGTCTCCCTTTATTTCTTTATCAGCAAAATATAAATTTGAAACAAAATAGTTTGTCGTGAAAGCCACTGCCTGAGGGCTCCTGGATTGGAGCTGAAAGGCGAAAGGGAAGCAGGATGCTCCCTCCCATATTGGGGTAGACCAGGTGCTTTGAGAGAAAAAAAAAACATATATGTATGTATGTATGTGTATGTATGTAAGCATGTATGTATGTATGCATGTGTGTGTATATATATGTAGCATGTGTATATGAGTGTTATGTATGTGTATGGGAAGACATTTTTTGGAGAGCAGGCAAAAGAATTTCCTTTTTAATAGTGTGTGTGTAGCATGTGTAGATGTGTGCTATGTACATGGGAAGATACATACTTTCTTTTGAAAGCAGGCCACAGAATTTTTAACATGGGCCAGCGTGCTCACCGTAAAAAATGACAATAAAAGTTATCTTATTCTGATTAAGTTCCTCCGGTCCTGGGTGGCCCTCTGGTCCATTTTTTTCCCCCCAATCTTCCCCTGCTACTCCGCATTGTTACGGCACCATCAGCCAACCTGCCGGATGAGAAAGAAGGGAGAGAGATCTGCTCCACGAAAGTTTTGCAAACATTTCAGCAGCCCTGAAAGAGGAAGAGGAGGAGGAGGAGGAAGAAGAGCTGCTTCTGGATCCACAATGGTGCGAACCCGCAAATGGGACACTGCAGAAGTGTTAGTCGCACTGTCAGCCGTTTGAAGTGAATCTTCCCTTTTAAATTAGATTTCTTTCTTTCTTTTTTTCCCCCTTCTTTTCGCCTTTTATGCTGCCTTGTTTTCTTTATAAGGTGGTTCTAATTGCTCTGCGCATCGCCCCCGGAATTCAGCAGTAATTAATGGCTTTGGAAGTACAGTTACTTAAATGTCTAAACAATCTTGTGTTTCCTGGCAGCTTGCGCCTTATATGATCCAGAGATTAGTTGGGCTTTTGTTCTTTACTTTGTTGGGGAAAACAATGTCACTTTTGTAAAACAAAAGCCCTCAAGGAACCTTTATGGAATTGTGGGTGCTTTATATTTTCCAGTGGTGTGGGTGTGAAGGAGTTTTTTATTTAAATCTTGCAGAAAAAAAAAAATGAAATCCTAATGTGCAAGCTAAATGTTGGAGATGTGACTGTGATGATGCAACTTAATTATCATATATGGTGGACTTGTAAAAAAATCAAAGCATTTTGGATAAAGATTTGGTGGGTGATGCAGAATATTTTTTTAAAAAAGATTGAAATTTACTCCGCATTTGTTTTTACTGGGTATAACTACGGACTGTACAGTTGTAGAGACTAAACTGATTTTGAACTTGATAACAGCAGCAAGATTGTTGATAGCACAACATTGGAAGAAGGACTTTTTGCCTACTATTGATGACTGGATATTGAAAGTAACTAATTTAGCTGAAATGGCTAAAATTTCAGCATATTTGAAGGATCACACACAAGAAAGGTATATACAGGACTGGAGAAGATGGATTGATTATATACAAAATAAGTATCAGACTAAAAAATATCAAATAACTTATGAATGATTTTTCTTAACTGTATAAGCGCTATATAAGTGATATTAAAAGTATTATGTCTAAGAAGTAGGATTTTATCTATGGGGGGTTAAGAATTTTTTTTTAGGGGGGGTTAGTTTAATGGTTGGTTAAGCAATTTAGTTTATTGTTAAAAGTTAATAGAAATACCTTGTGTTCTGCTCTGGGAAGTCGGGGAGGGGGAGTGGGGGTTGGGTGGGAGGATTGTGGGAAAACTGTGTTTTTTTTTACCAATAAAACTTTTTCAATAAAAAAAAAATTGAAATCGAGAAGCACGTTTTTTTTTGCTGTCTTCCACAAAGGTTCTCTCCTCCGATAAATAACTTGCCCAGGGAATAGCTACCCAATGAATGTCCACTCTACAAGATGGCATTCCTACCCTATGTCAGTGGTGGGTTTCAATTTTTTTTTACTATTGGTTCTGTGGGTGTGGCTTGGTGGGTGTGGCAGGGGAAGGATACTGCAAAATCCCCATTTCCTCCCAATCAGCTGGGACTTGGGAGGCAGAGAATAGATGTAGGCGGGGTCAGTCAGAATTTTTACTACTGATTCTCCGAACTACTCAAAATTTCCGCTACCAGTTCTCCAGAACTGGTCAGAACCTGCTGAAACCCACCTCTGCCCTGTTTTCCCCAAAATAAGACATCCCCTGATAATAAGCCCCATCAGGCTTTTGAGCGCATGGCAATAAGACCAAGCGCTTATTTCAGGGTTCAAAATAAAAATAAAAATAAAAAAATAAGATAGGGTCTTATTTTCGGGGAAACACGGTAGCTATTGTGAGAAACGGGCAAATAGCCTATTAGGCTACCAGAGTCCATAGCTCTCAGAAGGATAGCAGGCCCTAAAAAAGCTACATGAATCGAAGTTTTGGACAGAAAGATTTCAAAGTGTCTCAGAACTATTGATCATCCTGCTGAGCTGTTGCTGTGAAAGGTGATTTTTGCAAAGTACTGTGTTTTTCGGAGTACAAGATGCACCTTTCCCCCCAAAAAAGAGGGTGAAAATCCACCCAACTTCTCAAACGGAGGTTTCAGAGGCTGAAAAAAGCATCAGAAACGAAGCTTCAGAAAAGAAGCCCCCAAACAGAGCTTCAGAGGCTTTTTTTCTGAAGCTGTTTTGGAGGCTTTCAGAGGCAGGAAAAAACGTTTTTTCTGAAATGGCGTTTCATAAATTTCAGAGGCTGAAAAAATAGGGAAAAAAATCAAGGCACAGAGCTCACAACCAAGGAACCTGTTGCTAAAATTCATCTCTGGGAACAGCTGATTGGGAGTATTCTGGGAGGCCGATCTACCCACCAATCAGCTTTTTTCTTATTTTCCTCCCCAAAAACTAAGGTGCGTTTTATACTCCAGTGCATTTTATAATCCAAAAAATACGGTACGTCATTTTGAAATATATTTGGAATCAGAACGTTGAAACTGTGAGGAAATAAGGAACTGAGCGTAGCCGATGGATAGAGGTTTTGAGATGTATGCAGGTATATGTGGAGACTGTCTTGTCAGTCAGACAGAACAAGGAAATAAGTTGTGAAATGCGTGCAGAAAAGTATAAAAAGAAGGTCTTGGGATGAGTTCAGAGCCACTGGCCATAGCTATTCCTTGCTGGACCTAGCTATCGTCTCTGGACCTCATTGCAAATTGCTGATGAAATATCGTATTTTTTGGAGTATAAGATGCACCTTCCCCCCCCAAAAGAGGGTGAACATTTAGGTGCATCTTATATACCAAATGCAGCCCTGCCCACCCACTAGCCTCCACCCTTTGGCCTCTGCCTCCCAGCAGTTTATCTCCTTGCAGCAAGAAGAAATAGCTCGTTTCAGCTTCAGCACAGCCTAATGAGCACAAGTTGATTGGTTCGGCCTCCCGACTCTCAGCTGTTGTGCTCTCAGCTGTTTTGCACTGGCCTCTGCTGCTTGCTGCAAGGAGGTCAATTGCTGGGAGCAGATTTTTTTTTCTTGTGCTAATCAAGCTATGCTGAAAACGAAAATGAAAGTAAAGCAGGCTGTTTGCTGCAACGAGGCAAAATTGCTGAGGCAGAGGCAGATTTCTTTTTCTTCTTTTCCTCCCCCAAAAAGGTAGGTGCGTCTTATAGTCCGGAACATCTTATACTCCGAAAAATACGGTAAACCTCTGAATCTTAAAGCAAGAATTCTGTATTGTATTGCTGTTTCCTGTTTCTTTGATTGGAATATTTTTATGACCCTATCTTTGGGGTGGCATTGAAATTTTGCAAAAGCTGCTTGTAAACTTGCTTTTTTGATCCTTGAGGATTACACGTTGCTGGCGAATTGAAAACTGGCGTTAGACCTGCCTTCTATCCGTGCCGCTTTTTCTCCTGCTGCACAAAAAGCTAATTTGCTGGTGAGAATGTTTTTGAGCTCAGAAATTCTCCACCTCTCTGGAAAAGCATGACGAGAACGCTGAGTACCCCATGTTATTCGAGGGCAGCTCTTTCATGTCAAATGCTTTTTTTTCTCCTTGTGGTATGTGTAATCTTGAGTTGTCTTGTACGTTTCTGAAGAACGTAACTCGTTTCTTTGAGCTATGATATGGAGGGGAAAAACAACAACAAAACAGCAGAAAGCTGAAGAGTTTTGGAGGTAAGGCACTTGTAATTCTGAGGCTTTGGTACAATAACCCTGCTGTGCCGAAAAGCATTTGGAAGAAGAAAACAAATGCATAGAATTGGTAAGGAAGAGAAAAAGTGGTAAGAAGCAGTTTTGCATTTAACACCTGATGTAGGGAGACTGCCAGCTAGACTGAAAGGAGAGGTCAAGGGAAGGAGTTATTCAAATCCATGAATAACTCTGCTTGCTTGCATGTGACAGCCAAATCGGAACGGCAAATCGATACGGACATCTGTGTTTTTCCAACTGGGAGAATTAATTCCACATCTGTTGTGGTTACACAATAGAGTTGTGAGTCTGACTATGCTGTGGCCCGCCAGCAGCCCGCGGAGCTAGCAGCGAAGTGAGGAGGCTGGGGAGGACCATGGGCCAGTCCTGGAGTCTGGCGAAGGCTCAGACAAGGGATCTGCATCGGAAGCAGAGATGGGGCCAGGGCCATCTGGGAGTGATGTGTGGACTCCAGAGCCTCCAGAGGCAGATAGCAGAGAGACAGAGGAACAGGAGGAGCCTGTTCCTAGTGCACACATGCGGAGAGCTGCCAGAAGGCAAGAGCATCTAAAGCAAAAAGGATGACTCAGGAGTAAGGCCAGGAGATGATTGGCCCCTCCCATAAGGCTTAAAAGAGCAGCAAAGGCTCTTGGGCTCTCTGTAGGAAAGCAACGTTGCTAAATCTATTTTCCAGTCAGCATCTCTTGTTTCTGAACTTTGTGGGGCTTTGCCAAGAAAGGCCTTTGGCAGGGTGCCAGAGAAGATAAAGGTTTGTGATAAGCCGAAGGGCTTTTTCTGAAGGACTTGTTTTGGAAATTAATTTGGATTAAACTGGGAATGAAGTAATTCCCAGCTGTTATAATAAAATAGGCTTGTTTAAGATTAACTGTGTCTGGTAATGACTAAGTGAGCCTAGGTCACAACAGACTAGAGGAAGCATGATAATCAAGCTCATTTTGGATGCTATAGCATGAGTAAAGTCTTTCTTTTTGGCAAGGAGGAGAATTCTTGTATTCAAGAACAGTTCATAGTAAGCTTACCAGTATGCAATTCAGAAATGCAGTGAGCATATTGTTGTGCAACAGAAGCTAAGCAGGATTGGCCCTGGTTATTCTTTGCATGGGAGAAATCACCGGACACTGAAAATTCTGAAAAACAAAATACCCTGAAAAAAGGCCATTGGTAAGCTATTTCTGTCAAAGAAACATTCATGGATTGAGCTTGATTCAAAAGTGATTTTAATATTTTGTTGTTCTTAAGGTTTAATCTTCCTCCAACAAAACTTGGTAACCAGAAGTTTTAGATCTGATCCCCTTTAGTCTAGAATTTTAATCCTTGTTGGCTTTCATAGGAATAGTTGTTTTCTTGTCTAATTTATAAGTAGCCTAAAATTTCTGAACTCTTGATAAATTTGCCTCCAAATTCTTTAGCATTCAGGCTTGCGGAAACGTCTGAAAATTTGCTTGTGGGATTTATTGTATTCCTGATCTAGGCAAACTAATGTATGTGATAACCTTCTGTGACCAGTTGAGGTTGGACAGCCTTTAATATGGATGGACTATTGAGATGGACTGTTTACTATTGAATTGTGCCCTTCCATCCCTTTGGAGCAGGCTTGTCTGAATATTGATACTCTTTAATAGTTCTGCCTAGGCTGAAGCTGGGTAAATGTTAATAAACTTGCTTTGGAAATCAGTGGATGGAAGCTCCTTTCCTCATTAGCAGCCCAGAAGTGAGTAAGAGAGACATGCGGAGTAGCATCCATCACATTTGGTTTTGCCATGTCTGCCTTGAGATCTTGAGTTCTCCACTGTAATTTAGCAAGGGGAACCTGATTTCTCCTAAATAAATAAATTTGGCTGCTGTCCAAGGTTCTGGACACATCCCACTATTTGAAAATGATGGTTGACTACATGGGTTATCCTTGAATGTACTCAACACACAGCTGTTGTCCAAGGTCCTGAATGAATATCAGCATTTGAGCATGATTAGCCTATTGGCTACATGGGTCATCCTTGAATGTACTCAATGCACAGCTGCTGTCCAAGGTCCTGAATGCATATTAGCATTTGAGCATGATTAGCCTGTTGGCTACATGGGTCATCCTTGAATTGTACTCAACTTGTAGCTGCTGTCCAAGAGTCCAAGTACACCCAAGTGCACCCAAGTGCACTGTCCAAGTGCACTGTCCAAGTGCACCCAAGATTTGGAAATGATTAGATTGTTGGCTACATGGGTTATCCTTGAATGTGGAGTCAACATTTAAATATGAGCCAGCTGTGTGCTGCAGCTGCCAAAAAAGCCAACACAGTTCAAGGCTGCATAAACAGAGGGAAAGAATCAAGATCATGTGAAGTGTTAATACCACTTTATAATGTCTTGGTAAGGCCACACTTTGAATATTGCACATAGTTTTGGTTGCCACGATGTAAAAAAGATGTTGAGACTCTAGAAAGAGTGCAGAGAAGAGCAACAAAGATGATTAGGGGTCTGGAAGCTAAAACATATGAAGAACGGTTGCTGGAATTGGGTATGTCTAATTTAATGAAAAGAAAGACTAGGGTGACAGGATAGCAGTGTTCCAATATCTCAGGGGCTGCCACAAAGAAGGGGGAGCCAAGCTATTCTCCAAAGCACCTGAGGGTAGGGCAAGAAGCAATGGGTGGAAACTCATCAAGGAGAGAAGCAATTTAGAACTAAGGAGAAATTTCCTGACAGTGAGAACAATTAATCAGTGGAACAACTTGCCTCCAGAAGTTGTGAATGCTCCAACACTGGAAGTTTTTAAGAAGAGATTGGATAACCATTTGTCTGAAGTGGTGTAGGGTTTCCTGCCTAAGCAGGAGGTTGGACTAGAAGACCTCCAAGGTCCCTTCCAACTCTGTTATTCTAATTCTAATTCTAACTTATAGGTGTTGTCCAAGATTCTGAATGTTCGCCAGCATTTGAACATGATTAGCCTGTTGGCTACACAAGTTATCCTTGAAACTGTACGTGACTTGTAACTGCTGTGCAAGGTCTTGAATGTATGCCAGTGTTTGAGAACGATGAGGCCATTGACTAAACAGGTTCTCCTTGAATCCATAACTGCTGTCCAAGGTCCTGAATGCATATCAGCATTTGAGCACAATTAGCCTGTTGCCTACATGGGTTAACCTTGAATTATACTCAACTTTTAGCTGCTGTCCAAGATTCTAAATACATCCCAGCATTTGAAAATGATTAGGCTGTTGACTACATGGGCTTTCCTTCAAACTCTGCTCAACTTGAAGTTGCCATTTAAGTTCATGTCATTGGCACTGTCATCTCCACATCCAAGGAAGGATTAGAATTCTTCTTCTTGTGCCATATCCATCATTGGACAGTGGCGATCATGTTGGCAATCCTATTTTTATCAACAGCTGCATGAAAAAGTGTCACTGAGTTTTGCCTAAACCAGTCCCTTAGATTTTGAAGTCATGATGTTCTTCTTCTGCCTGGACCTCATTTGCCTTCAATCTTTCCTTGGAGGATTAGGTGAAGTATGCCATATTTTTCCAGGTGTTGCATCACATGTCTGAAATATTCTAACTTTTGCTTTTTTATGGTTTTGATGATTTCCCTTGGCTTTCCCAGGTGGCATCACTTCCTCATTTCTTATTTTGTCAACCCAATTTATACATAACTGCCTGTAAATCCACATTTCAAATGCTTCTAGTCTCGTCAAGTGGCTTTCTGTCAGAGACCAACTCTCCACTCCATAGAGGATTAGAATGTCTGGTTTTAATTATCTGTATTGGTTCTGATTTATTAATGCAATAATATGAATCTAATGTAATTATAGGAAGTGAGCCATTAGCAAGAGGTTTAATCTTACACACCAACAACAGTGGGTATATGGATATTATGGATTCAAGAAGACATGTGTGGAAATAGCTTGAATTTCTTAATTCAAACCAGATGTATCCTGAACAGATGTTTAATCTGATGCAGAATATATTGGATTGAGGTGTCATTTTTGTCATAAATTAATTTGGTGGCTTCAGCAAACAGGTGCTGTTATGTAGTAAATCTGTTGTCTTCATTGTGGGTGAAGTTTGCCAGGGGTGAAATTTGGCAGGTTCTGACAGGTTCTGGAGAACCTGTAGCGGAAATTTTGAGTAGTTGAAAGAACCAGAAAATACCACCTCAGACTGGCCCCAGAGTGGGGTGGGAATGGGGATTTTGCAGTATCCTTCCCCTGGAGTGGGGTAGGAATGGAGATTTTGCAGTATCCTTCCCCCAGGAGCGGGGAGGGAATGGGGATTTTGCAGTATCCTTCCCCCAGGAGTAGGGAGGGAATGGGGATTTTGCAGTATCTTTCCCCTGGAATGGGGAGGGAATGGAGATTTTGCAGTATCCTTCCCCTGGAATGGGGAGGGAATGGAGATTTTGCAGTATCCTTTCCCCAGGAGTGGGGAGGGAATGGGGATTTTGCAGTATCTTTCCCCTGCAGTGGGGAGGGAATGGAGATTTTGCAGTATCCTTCCCCCAGGAGTGGGGAGTGAATGGGGATTTTGCAGTATCTTTCCCCTGCAGTGGGGAGGGAATGGAGATTTTACAGTATCCTTTTCCCAGGAGTGGGGAGGGAATGGGGATTTTGCAGTATCTTTCCCCTGCAGTGGGGAGGGAATGGAGATTTTGCAATATCCTTCCCCCAGAAGTGGGGAGGGAATGGGAATTTTGCAGTATCTTTCCCCTGGAATGTGGTGGGAATGGAGATTTTGCAATATTCTTCCCCCAGAAGTGGGGAGGGAATGGGAATTTTGCAGTATCTTTCCCCAGGAGTGGGGTGGGAATGGAGATTTTGTGGTATCCTTCCCCCAGGAGTGGGGAAGGAATGGGGATTTTGCAGTATCTTTCCCCTGCCATGCCCACCAAGCCACGCCCACAGAACCAGTAGTAAACAAATTTGAATTCCACCACTGCTGGAAAGGTCTAAGAAAGAATGTGCATGACCTGATTTCTTGTGTAGATGTCAAACAAAAAGTATTCCAGGACATGAAGATTGGTTTAAAATTTCCCGTTGCGTTTTTCCCATTGATCGGTCCAATTTTATTGAGCATCATGAATGGATAACATGCCATTCAAGTAGGTGTGTTGGATACCCTTAAAAGAAAGCTATAATTTTCTCCCTGACTCCATCTGTGTATCCCTAGGAACTATATATTTATTCATAGCTCTCCTACCAGTCCAAAACAAATGCGATCATGTATTTTGTTGCCTGCTGTTCTCCAAATCTATAAACAATGCAAAAGAACGCCTGCGTTTATATTCCGCTGACTTAATGTTTTATTTACATCGTTTAGTAAAGCAGAATTTCAAAAAAGAACAACAAGAACCAAGAATATTTTGACCCTTAAAAAAAAAAAAAAAAGGAAAAGCTAACTGATTAATTATTGCAAGCATTTTGCATCTCAAGGAGATGGAGAATGAACCAGAAATACTTATATAATAAACTTCCCATACAAGACATGTCACGCAAGATCTGCTTCTTGCTTTATGGTGTTGCAGAAAATGAAAATGACTGTCTAGAAACAATTTTCAGGTATTTGTAATGTCATATCAGATCAACATTATTAAATCTTCTCTCTCTCTCTCTCTCTTTTGCTTCTAAATATAGAGAGAATGCATCACAAAGCAGCAAGGATTTTGCTGCTTTGTGGTGCATTTCGGTCCCAGCTTGTTGTTGTTAGTTGCGAAGTCTTGTTCAACCGATCGCAACCCCATGGACAACATTCCTCCAGGCCTCCCTGCCCTCTACCATCCTCTGGAGTCCATTTAAGCTCACGCCGACTGCTTCAGTGACTCCATCCGGCCACCTCGTTCTCTGCTGTCCTCTTCTTCTTTTGCCCTCAATCTTTCCCAGCATTAGACTCTTCTCCAGGGAGTCCTTCCTTCTCATTAGGTGACCAAAGTATTTGAGTTTCATTGTATGTTTTAGACTCCAGTACCCTAATCCTCGATTTACGACCACAATGGAGCCCAAAATGTCTGTTGTTAAGCGAGACACTTGTGAAGTGAGTTTTGCCCCATTTTATGACCTCCCTTGCCTGGGTTGTTAAGTGAATCACTACAGTTGATAAGTTAGTGATAAGTTGTTAAGTGAATCTGGCTTCCCCATTGACTGTCAAAAGTGATGTACGGTCTGCTTGGTGGGAGTTGGACTAGATGACCTACAAGGTCCCTTCCACCTCTGTTAATCTGTAATTAATTAGGAACACTTGCTACCTCTAAAAAAAAAGGGACCATTAAGCGAAGATTTGGTTGTTTTGATATAATGTAACCTTAGCTAAAGTTCTTTTTTTTTCCCCAATTTTTTTTTTCCAAATGCAAGATGATTTACATCAGGGATGTCTAACCTTGGGCACTTTAAGACTTGTGGACTTCCCAGAATTCTGGGAGTTGAAGTCCACAAGTCTTAAAGTGGCCAAATTGGACACCCGAGGGGTGGGCTGCTGCGGTTTCGCAGGGGTTTCGGAAGAATCTCTAGCTAAGATTCTGTGCAGTTTGGAGAACCGCCAAATCTCACTCCTGGCTGGCCCTGCCCAACCCCCCCTCCCAGGAGTCCCCATACGGCCCGTTTTGGATGCAGGTAGGTTCAGGGCACATGCGGAGGCTTGGGGAGGGTGAAAAATGGGCCTACCGGAAGTTCGGGAAGGTTTCTGTCCTCTAGAGGGCCTCCGGAGCCTGGGGAGGCTGTTTTCGTCTTCCCAGAGGCTCGAGAAAAGCCTCCAGAGCCTGGGGAGGCCAAAAACGCCACCCGCCCCCATGGTGCAGGAGGCTGACTAGGCCACGCTCACTATGGCCACGCTCACCCAGCAACAGGTTAGAGAGCCCCTTGCTAAAATTTCTGGAGCCCACCACCCCTAGGATACTCCCTATCTACACAGATTGCCGACATACTCAAATGAAATCTATTGCTGTCATTACTGAATACCAGGGTTCACACTGACACTTCGCTTCTGACACTGTGACTCCTCCAAATGTTTCTACACAAGACATTTTCAATTACCGTATTTTCCAATGTATAAGACGACTTTTTAACACATGAAAATCTTCTCAAAAGCCGGGGGTCATCTTAGACGCCGGGTGTCGTTCTCCCGTAACCAGCCCGACCAGCCCGAAAGGCTCTGACGAGCCTTAAATGGCTCTGACGAGCCAAGCTCTGACCATCCCAGTTGCGTTGCCTGCAATCAAGCAGGCAGGGAGTTGTGGACTTCAACTCCCAGAATTCCTCAGCCAGCAAAGTAAAGCTGGCTGAGGAATTCTGGGAGTTGAAGTCTACAAGTCTTAAAGTTGCCAAGGTTGGAGACCCCTGTTCTATTGGGTAAGTTTCCCCTTTGGGAGCTTTAAAAAAAATAGTTAATTGGGGTTTTTTTTTTTAAGTTGTTCTTTTTTAGACCTAGCCATTTAAAGTTTAGGAAGTTTTAAATTTAGCTTTCATATAAAAATAAAAATAAAATAAAATAAAATAATATTTGTGCAGCTTTCTGAGATTTAGTGTGTTTCTGTAGTGTTTCACTCTAACTACACAAACACACAAAATCTCACAAAGCTGTAGGTGGAATTTTGTGTGTGTGAAGTGTGAAAGTTGGGTTTTTGGGCTTTTTGTGGCTGTGTGAGGTTCCTGCTTGTTGCAGGGGCCATTTTGGGTCTAGCACAGCTGCTTTTACATTGTGGGTGAGCCAGTTGATGTTTTTTAATTTTTATTTGGTGTGCATTGGAAGAGGGGTAGTCTTATACGGCGAGTATAGCCCAAACCCTATATTTTAACAGGAAAAGTTGGGGGTCGTCTTATACGCCCAGTCGTCTTATATGCCCACTCGTCTTATACGCCGGAAAATACAGGGGAGTAATCTTACTAAGGTGCCTGGAGATTCCTTTGAACGAAGCTTGATTGCTGTGGGGACTACAGAGTTATGCTCTTTTCTTTGTAATCGTAGAGATGCAGTTTGCCATTGCAGCAAAAGGGGGTTAGAAAAAAAATAAGAATACTTTAAGATAAAAGGAACTGAAAGGATGAAGGGGGAAAAAATGAAAGGGAAACACAGCCAAATCAAATATACATCAACCCCATCACTATGTCTACCATACCCTTCACATCTGTCTATTTTTTTAAAATATATTTTTTATTCTCTTTTTTAAAATATACATCCATCTTGTGTGTGGACAGAGTTGGTTCTGGGTATCATTCATCTTAATCCAATTCGCAGTAACAATATTAATAATCTCTATCATATTTATCAAGTTTAGGTAATCCTCATTATATTGTTTTAAACATACATAAACAAAAAATGCCTAACTCTTCCTCTTTATCTCTATTTTCATCTCTATCTTTCTTGTTCAATCTAAACATTTGTTTATTATGTATGGGCAAAGTTGTTTTTGGGTATCATTCATATTATTCCAATTCATGCTAACCATGTTAGCAATCTCTATCACATTTATCAAATTTAAGTAATCCTCATATTATTTAAACATACATAAAAAAATGCCTAACATGTGTAAACGTCTACTCTTTCTATCTGTTACCCTGTTTCCCCGAAAATAAGACATCCCCTGATAATAAGCCCAATCGGGCTTCTGAGCGCATGTGCTAAAATAAGCCCCCCCCCGAAAATAAGCCCTCCCCGAAAATATTTAAATGCAGAGCTGGAAATCAGGTAAGACAGCAAGAGGAGCCCCATCTTGCTCCATGCACCCCAAAATAATAAGACCACCCCAAAAATAAGGCCAAGCACTTATTTCGGGGTTCAAAAATATAAAACAGGGTCTTATTTTCAGGGAAATACGGTATTATTCATTCTATATATATATATATATATTCTAGTACTTCCCCTATAATTTTATTCCTGCCTCTTTCACCTTACAATCTCATCTGTCTATTTTTTAAAACTAAATGAGAAAGTCAGTTTTGTGTAGTGATTAAGCATCAGCCTAGAAAGCAGGAGACCACAAGGTCAAGTCCCATATTAGCCATAAAAGACAGCTGGGTGACCTTGGGCCAATCACCAGGAGACAGTGAGTTCCAGTCCCGCCTTAGGCATGAAAATCAGCTGAATGACTTGGGCCAATCACCAGGAGACAGTGAGTTCCAGTCCCGCCTTAGGCATGAAAATCAGCTGAATGACTTGGGCCAATCACCAGGAGACAGTGAGTTCTAGTCCCACTTTAGGCATGAAAATCAGCTGAATGACTTGGGCCAATCACCAGGAGACAGTGAGTTCTAGTCCCACTTTAGGCATAAAAATCAGCTGAATGACTTGGGCCAATCACCAGGAGACAGTGAGTTCTAGTCCCACTTTAGGCATAAAAATCAGCTGAATGACTTGGGCCAATCACCAGGAGACAGTGAGTTCTAGTCCAGCCTTAGGCATGAAAATCAGCGGAATGACTTGAGCCAATTACCAAGAGACAGTGAGTTCTAGCCCTAGATTAGGCATGAAAGATGACTGTAGAATTTGGGGCAAATCACTCGTTGATGAGTTCTAGTCCCGCCTAAGATATGAAAACTGGCTGGGTGACTTTGGGCCAATCACCAGGAGACAGTGAATTATAGTCCTGCCTTAGGCATGAAAGCCAATTGGGTGACTTTGGGCCAATCACCAGAAGACAATGAGTTTTAGTCCCTTATCCTTACGTATGAAAGATACCTAGGGAATTTTGGGCCAATCACCAGGAGACAGTGAATTATAGTCCCACCTTAGGCATGAAAGCCAATTGGGTGACTTTGGGCCAATCACCAGAAGACAATGAGTTTTAGTCCCTTATCCTTACGTATGAAAGATACCTAGGGAATTTTGGGCCAATCACCAGGAGACAGTGAGTTCTAGTCCTGCCTTAGGCATGAAAGCCAATTGGGTGACTTTGGGCCAATCCCTTTCTCTCAGCCCAGCCCACTTCATAGTGTTGTTGTTTGGGGGAAAATAGGAATAGGAAGGTGTCTTGGATAACTTAGCTGCCTTGAGTTATTTGTAAAATTAATAAAGGCGGGATGCAAACAAACAAACAGATAAATAAATAAAATAAGTCTGTTGGGGTGGAACCCTAATGTTAATGCTAATGGAAAGCTAGTCTAAGTGCTCTTGACATGGGTGATACTGGAGTGGCATGGCTTGGTGGGCGTGGCATGGCTTGGTGGGCGTGGCTTGGTGGGCATGGCAGGGAAAGGATACTGTAAAATCTCCATTCCCTCTCCACTCCAGGACAAGGAGACTGTAAAAGCCCCATTTCCTCCCGATCAGCTGGGACTTGGGAGGCAGAGAATAGATGGGAGCGGGGCCAGTCAGAATTTTTACTACCGGTTCTCTGAACGACTCAAAATTTCCGCTACCGGTTCTCCAGAACAGATCAGAACCTGCTGAAACCCACCTCTGCTTCACATGTTGACCCATAATTTCTTGCACCAGTGGCCAGCTTTACTTATTTTGGCAGATCTGCAGGGGAGTCTTGAGGACGATTGAAAAGTTACCTTCTCTAGAACAAGGCCAACGGTGTAGTTTATTTTCATCTCGTTCTTTGCATAACCATGGTAACTAGCAAGCAGGACACAATTAGAATGTAATATAGCAGTCTGGGTGCTACCCCAGGAAGAGTTTGTTTGTCAATTCTATCTGCTTCTCTTCCCAAAGTGAGGAGGAGGTTGGATTGGAGATCTCCAGATAATTAGATATATAATTCTGTAAATGTCTCCTTTTGCAAATAAAAACTAAAATTAGAGCCAGTTTGGTCCAGTGGTTAAGGCATCAGAAATCGGGAGACTGGAAGTTCTAGTTTCTATCTATCTATCTATCTATCTATCTATCTATCTATCTATCTATCTATCTATCATCTACTTTCTGTCTCTCTCTCTTTCTATCATCTATCTGTCAGTCTCTGTCTCTGTCTCTGTCTCTCTCTCTCTCTCTCTCTGTCATGTGTCTACAAATATACACACCATAATGATAAGGTAAAGGTAAAGGTTCCCTCGTACATATGTGCTAGTCGTTCTGACTCTAGGGGGCGGTGCTCATCTCCGTTTCAAAGCTGAAGAGCCAGCGCTGTCCGAAGACGTCTCCGTGGTCATGTGGCCAGCATGACTCAATGCCAAAGGCGCACGGAACGCTGTTCCCTTCCCACCAAAGGTGGTCCCTATTTTTCTACTTGCATTTTTTACGTGCTTTCGAACTGCTAGGTTGGCCGAAGCTGGGACAAGTAACAGGAGCTCACCCCGTTATGCGGCACTAGGGATTCGAACTGCTGAACTGTCAACCTTTCGATTGACAAGCTCAGCGTCTTAACCACTGAGCCACCACGTCCCTTACTATAATGATAGACAGTAATATATTTTCATTTAGAATAGAATAGAATAGAATAGAATAGAATAGAATAGAATAGAATAGAATAGAATAGAATAGAATAGAATAGAATTCTTTATTGGCCAAGTGTGATGGGATACACAAGGAATTTGTAGTTGAAACTTTTTAAAAAATTTTTTATTATAAATTAGAAACGTAAAACAAAATAAAGACTATAACGAAACACAATCACATACATACGACTGAGGTTGATTCAACCCCCATATATATACAGTTTCTAAATAACATTACATATCATCATACTACAGCTTCAGTTTGGTTTATCATACTGCATCTTGCATTTGTTAATCTTATATCTAATATTCCCTTATTTATATTTAGCTTGCTATTTAGATTTCTATGCTACATGCTTCCCTAACATCTACCTCATGACATTTTTACTTCTATCCATTGGTACCATTTATCCCAGCTTTGATTGAAAATTGATTCTTGTCTATCTTTAAGTATATATGTTAATCTGTGTTGTGGCTCCGTTGCCTGAGCCTGGGCTATCGACAGATGCAGACTCTGAGAGTGAGGGAGAAGAGTTGGCAAGGCCTCCCTCTCCAGGACCCTCCTCTCTGGCAATGCCTCCGGAGGACATCGAAGGCCAACAGATAGGCCCAGAGCCAAGCACGTCCCCACAGCCACAGGTGGACAGCGATGAAGGAGATAAGTGCTGGCTGGATCCTCGACAGCAGCGCAGGGAGAAGCGTGCGCAGCAGAGGGGAAGGCGTGCCAGAGATTAGCTGAGTCACTGGACCACACCCCACAGGATATAAATGTGAGTGTGGTGGCCGGTTCAGTTTGTGACGAGCAAAAACTAGAAATAATCCATGATCTCTGTGTTACTGGACTTCTGCCTGCCTTGTCGGACTGCATTTGGACTAATCCTTGTATTGCTGAAACTTTGCCTGCTTTATCGGAATGCTTGCAGTCTAATCTTTGTTTTGTGTGAGTAAAGTCTGAATTGGCAGCTAGCCACTGGGTTGCTGCCAGCTTTATCTTCAAAGACTTTGTCGTGTGGCTTATTAACTCCGGGCCTTCTGTGGGGGTGCGTGTGTGGGACGGGGACATAACAATCTATCACATTCTGCACACCACAAAATTTTGTTGATAATCATCTGATCCGATGGTACTTCCTTCCCTTTCCAAAGTTGCACATATGCAGTTCTAGCCGCAGTGGTAATGTGTATGAAAAGGTACCAGTCTGCTTTCCTTATGCCCCCAGGGTTTATTCCTAGCAAGTAGACCTCTGGTCTCAGTTGAAAACTAACTCCTATAATCTCCATGAGCCAAACTTTTATCTTACTCCAATGGTTTTGGGCTTATAGACATGTCCACCATTGGTGGTAAAATGTACCCCTGGCTGACCCACAATATCCAACATTCTGCTGAGGTTCCAGGGAACATCTTTGCGATTCTTGCTGGTGGTATATGCCATCTATCTAACATTTTAAATATATTTTCTTTAAAAGACACTGCCATCGTCATTTTTGTAGTAGTTGAAACTTTTAATGATTTATCGATCTGTCAAGGATACTTCATCTGGATATTTCTTTCTTTCTTTTCTTTTTAAACAACCATCCACATAAATATTTGAAACAGCCTTCTTAACGATTTGCTAATTAAACTCTGTTCTGTATGTGAGACACAACATCACTTATTAAATCTTGAATTCTGTGAGTTTTCCCAGCACACTTGAGTCTTTTTCAGAGAATTGTCAGACTCTTTAGGAGGATTTGCTGTCAAAGAAGCTGATCTTGTCTTTGTTTTGTCTTGTCTATCAAATAAGTAAAATCTGTCCTCGGATGTCCCTAATGCGAAGAACAACTGCAGATAATAGTGGTTAAGGCATTAGGCTAGAAATGGGAAAAACATGAGTTCTAATCCTGTTTTATCCATGAAAGCCAGCTGTGTGATTTTGGGCCCAGGAGGTGGTGAGTTCTAGTTCTGCCTTCGATATGAAAGCTGGTTAGGTGACTTTGGGCTAATCACCAGGAGAGGGTGAGTTCTAGTCCTACCTTAGCTATGAGCGCCAGCTGGGTGACTTTGGGCCAATCACCAGGAGAGGATGAGTTCTAGTCCTACCTTAGCTATGAGCGCCGGCTGGGTGACTTTGGGCCAATCACCAGGAGAGGATGAGTTCTAGTCCTACCTTAGCTATGAGCGCCAGCTGGGTGACTTTGGGCCAATCACCAGGAGAGGATGAGTTCTAGTCCTACCTTAGCTATGAGCGCCGGCTGGGTGACTTTGGTCAATCACCAGGAGACAGTGAGTTCTAGTTCTGCCTTAGGTATGAAAGCTGGCTGGGTGACTTTGGGCCTATCACCAGGAGACTGTGAGTTCTAGTCCTGCCTTAGGCATGAAAGGCGATTGGGTGACTTTGGGCCAATCACTAGGATACAGTGAGTTCTAGTCCTGCCGTAGAAGTGAAAGCCAGCTGGGTGACTTCGGGCCACTTACTCTCTTTAAGCCCAACTCACCTCACAGGGTTGTTCTTGTTGTAGGTAAAATGGAAGACGTTGTGCTGAATATGTTTGTTGCCTTGAGTTATTTGTAAAAATCAATCAATCAATCAATTCAAACAGCCGATAAGATTTGTCTTCCTCTGGACGTCTCTCATTAAACCATTCAGCAACGATCAGTTAACAGTTAGAAATACTGACTGCCCCCTTTCTTGCTTATACCATCAATCATTGAGCAATTTATTAATTGTGGTTAAGATCAAACGCTGAGCATGTGAAGAGTGCTTTTCTTTCAAGAAACCAAAAGGAGGAAAATGGGGGGGGTTGGGGGAATGAGTTGAGGCATAAATCTTCTCTGTCAAGAAAGTTATTTTTTATTATTGAAAAGTTTTAAAATGTTTTACAAACAAATTTCCCCCCTTCCCCCACCCCTTCCCCTCTCCCTCCCCCCCCCGACTTCCCAGAGCAAAATACAGGGTATTGCATTTAACAAACATAATCTAACATAAGCAAACTAACTATAAACTCTTAACTTCCCCTTACTTTTTAACTCTGCCATAGGTACTAAGATATCAAAGTAGAAAAAAAATCATCTAAATATTTCATTCATAAGCTATTTGCAACTTTTTAGTCCCGTATTTGTTTTGTATATAGTCAATCCATCTTCTCCATTCCAGTACATATCTTTCATTCGAACGGTCCTTCAAATATGCAGAAATTTTAGCCATCTCCACCAGATTGGCTACTTTTAAAGTCCATTCTTCAATAGTAGGTATTTCTTCCTTCTTCCAATATTGCACCACCAAAAGTATGGCTGCCGTTATTAAATTCAAAATCAAATTAGTCTCTATAACTGTACATCCTTCAATTATACCCAGTAAAAACAACTGTGGAGTAAATTTTATCTTCCTTTTAAGAATATTTTGTATAATCCACCATATCTTAATCCAAAATGCCTTAATTTTCTTACATGTCCACCATACATGAAAATACGTTACATCATCACATTTACATCTCCAACATGTAGGTTGTAAATTCGAGTACATACAGGCTAACTTTTGGGGATCTAAGTGCCATCTATAAAACATTTTGTAAAATTTTTCTCTTAGATTTTGGGCTTGAGTAAACTTCACATTTCTAACCCGTATTTTCTCCCATACATCCAAAGATATTGATTCCCCAAAGTTTTGTGCCCATTTTATCATACAATCCTTCACTAACTCAGTTTCTGAATCTATTTCTATCAGTGCATTATACAAGAAAGTTATTAAAACCAAAATGCAACCAGACAAATTATACACATCCATTTGAATTAGGCAAACTATCTTTAGGCAAATGGAAAAGAAAAAAAAAATCTTTGCATGCACATAAATATACCTCTGTCCTCCCCTCCTTCTGTGTGCTAATTCTGTCATTCACAAAAGAAGGTGCAACAAGGTTAAGTCAAATGCAAATTAGGGACATCAGTCTTCTTGGTATATTTAGTTTCTATATTTTCTATATTTGGGAATTTGGTATATAACCTCAGTTTTCTTGGTATGCTATTCAGAGCCTCTAGTTTTAACTTTGTGAGGAAGAAGAAAAGGCTCAGAAGGCCAATTCTTTCCCCCCATGTTTTAGCAATTCTCTAACACTGGTGGTGCAGTGATTAAAATGCAGCATTGCAGGCTAATTCTGCCAACTGTCAGCAGTTCGATCCTGACCGGCTCAAGATTGGCTCATCCTTCCATCCTTCCAGGATCAGTGAAATGAGGACCCAGATTGTTGGGGGCAATGTGCTGACTCTGTAAACTGCTTAGAGAGGGATGTAAAGCACTGTGAAGTGGTATGTAAGTCTAAGTGCTACTGATCTTCCTTCCTTCCTTCCTTCCTTCCTTCCTTCCTTCCTTCCTTCCTTCCTTCCTTCCTTCCTTCCTCCCTCCCTCCCTCCCTCCCTCCCTCCCTCCCTTTCGCCTTCTTCTTCTTGGTGACACAGTGGTTAGAGTGCAGTATTCCAGGCTAATTCTGCCAACTGTCAGGAGTTCAATCCTGACTGGCTCAAGGTTGACTCAGCCTTCCATCCTTCCGAGGTGGGTAAAATGAGGACCCAGATTGTTGGGGGCGACATGCTGACTCTGTAAACTGCTTAGAGAGGGCTGTAAAGCCCTGTGAAGTGGTATATAAGTCTAAATGCTATTGCCTTCCTTCCTTCCTTCCTTCCTTCCTTCCTTCCTTCCTTCCTTCCTTCCTTCCTTCCTTCCTTCCTTCCTTCCTTCCTTCCTTCCTTTCTTCCTCTCTCTCTTAATTCCCTTTCTCATTCTCCTTCCTGGTGACTCAGTGGTTAGAATGCAGTATTGCAGGCTAACTCTGCCCACTGCCAGTAGTTTGATCCTGACCGGCTCAAGGTTGACTCAGCCTTCCGAGGTCGATAAAATGAGGACCCAGATTGTTGGGGGAAATAGGCTGACTCTGTAAACTGCTTAGAGAGTGCTGTAAAGTATTGTGAAGTGGTATATAAATCTAAATGTTATTTTTATTGCTTGTGTTATTTTCATCAGGTGTCTGGCTAAGAGCTAAATGAGCCCTGCCATTTTAATTTGGGGTACCCTAACCACTTTTTAGGGATGTGGTGTCTTAGTGGCTAAGAAACTGAGCTTGTCGATCGAAAGGTCGGCAGTTCAGCGGTTCGAATCCCTAGTGCCGCGTAACAGGGTGAGCTCCCGTGACTTGTCTCAGCTTCTGCCAACCTAGCAGTTCGAAAGCACTTAAAAAATGCAAGTAGAAAAATAGGAACCACCTTTGGTGGGAAGGTAACAGCGTTCTGTGCGCTTTTGGTATTTAGTCATGCCAGCCACATGACCACGGAGTTGTCTTCGGACAGCGCTGGCTCTTCGGGTTTGAAACAGAAATGAGCATGGCCTCCTAGTGTCGGGAACGACTAGCACATTTGTGCGAGGGGAACCTTTACCTTTACTTTAACTCCTTTTTAGCATAACTTTTAAAACTTCTTTTTAATTTTCTGTAATACCAGGTCGTCCTCAACTTCATTCTATTTCTATTCTACTCTTCAATCTGCAAAGGATCTTCATGTCAGTTGACGGTATGAAACCTGCCGTCACTAACAATGATGAATAAGGAAGTAAGCGTGTGGGTTGGTGGTGGAAGGGGGAATATGATCTTTCAGGTAATATTTTGACAGGCGAAATTTCCTTTTCACACAGGCTGCGTTTGCTGGCAAAACATACATTTCTCGCAGACAGATTCCAGCAAATCTTCAGACTATAATTTTCTCTTTTCTGGAGGGAACGCCAGAATTATTTCACAGAGGAGTAAAAGCAAGAAGGGAATTGATCTCCCAAATAATTGTATTAGAAACACCCCTAAATTGAAATATAACGTAAACACTCATCCTTTTGTTTTCGTTAAATGCCACAACAGCAATTTTACTGCCCATAAATGGGCTTCTGATAATTGCATTTTCTCTTTGTGGTTAGCATGGGATGAGTGGTTCTTATTTTCTGTATTTTTTAAAAAGAAAAATAATATTCCTTTCAGGGAGAAGAATGTTTGACTGGTTAATATGGCTGGACCCAAAATTCCTGTTGATAAGAAAGATAGTTGTTAAGTGATTTTTGTCCCCTTTTACGACCTGTCTTGTCACAGTTGCTAAGTGAGTCACTTCAGTTCTTAAGTTTGTAACACGGTTGTTAAGTGAATCTGGCTTCCCCAGAAGGTCGCAAAAGGGGATCACGTGAACCTGGGATACTGCGATCATCATAAATATGAGCCAATTGCCAAACGTCTGAATTTTGATCGCGTGACAGTGGGATATTGCGACGGTTGTAAGTGTGAAAAATGGCCCAAATCACATATTTTTCAGTGCTGTTGTCACTTCGAACGGTCACTAAACGAATAGTTGTAAGAGGAGGACAGCTTCAAGAGGTAGTCTTCGACTTACAACAGTTCATTTAGTGACCATTCAAAGTTACACCAGGGCTGAAAAAAAGCGACTTATGACCGTTTTCACACTTACGACCCCTGCCGCATCCTTATGGTCACATGATCCAAATTTATATCCTTGGCAACTGACTTGTATTTACGACGGTTGCAGTGTCCTGGGCTCACGTGATTCCCTTTTGCGACCTTCTAACACGCAATATCAGAAGTCAATGTTAAGTCAATGTTACTTGGAACCTTACACGCAAAGTCAATGGGGAACCCAGATTCACTTAACAACCATGTTACTAACTTAACAAAGGCAATTATTGTCGTAACAACTGTGGCAAGAAAGGTCGTTAAAGGGGGTAAAACTCACTTAATGACCATCTCGCTTAGCAATGTAAATCTTGTTAGCCCAGCTCTATTAAACCAGTTAAACATTCAACTGCCTGAAAGGCAGGGGTGAAATCCTGCAGGTTCGGGAGAACTGGTAGCGGAAATTTTGAGTAGTTCGGAGAACTGGCAAATGCCACCTCTGGCTGGCCCCAGAGTGGGGAAGGAGTGGGGATTTTGCAATATCCTTCCCCTGCCATGCCCACCAAGCCACACCACACCCACCAAGCCACGCCCACTGAATTGGTAGTAAAAATTGCACTTCACCACTGTTGAAAGTGGTATTATTTTTCCAGCAACGGAATTCTTAGAATTCTTGCTTCTTAGCAACAGAAAATTTGGGCTCAATGGCAGCCGTAACTCGAGGACTTACCTTACTTACTGCCTTTTCTTCTCCGCTAACTTATCGGTTTGTTTGTTTTTTTAATTTTTGCTTCGAGGTGCCGCTTAAGATGGATAAGAACGAGGAGCTGGGTTCTTCGATGGGCGAACTCTCTCCGAGAAATTGCACCGCTGCGGTCAATGCCTGTCAGATGGAACCCAACATCACCTATGTGGGCTTTTACCTCCATCACCCCCTTGTCGCTTCCGTTTTCATCGTCTCCTACCTCTTCATCTTCCTTCTGTGCATGATCGGCAACGGGGTCGTCTGCTTTACCGTTCTGCAGAGCAAGCATATGCGCACCGTCACCAACCTCTTCATCTTGAATCTGGCGGTCAGCGATCTGCTGGTGGGCATCTTTTGCATGCCCACCACTCTCCTGGACAACATCATCACAGGTACATGGGCCCACGGGGCATCGCATCCTTTGTGGGGGGGGGGGGAATCATTCCCGCGAATGTCGAAGAGGGACGAGGGGGAAACACAATCCGACTTGTGAGATTGCGTTACAATAAGTAACCTGTAGAGAGCCCTGGGTGCTCTCTCAACTCAGTTGTTCTCTTGCAGACATCTGGTTACCCGACTAAGTGACATCATCAGTGCTAGAAGGAAGTGGGGTTTACAAGGAGGAGGAGGAGGAGAAAGAGAAATGTGGGTTCTTGATGTTCTCTGAGCTTGCTTGTTTTCTTGAAGACCTTTTCCCTTTAATATAAAAGGTATTGAATGCTGTAGCCCAGTGGTGGGTTCCTCCCGGTTCGGTCCGGTTTGGCCGAGCCGGTAATGGCGACAATATGACATCACTGAACCGGTTCCCCCCCCGCCCTCCCCCCCACGTTATTCTTACCTTTTATTTGGTCCCACCCCCAATCTATTGCTGCCTCCTGAGTCCCAGCTGATGACTAGAGGGAAAAAAAAAACTGTTTAAACTCTTGCCGTGGGGCTTCAAAGGGCTGCCCTACAGCTGATCAGTGTTAAAAGCAAACAAATGAGTCGGGTCGTAAGTGCGAGGACTGGTCGTAAGTGCGAGGACCTTCCAGAAATGACTCTGACCAGCTAGCCACGCCCACCTAGTCACATGACCTCCAAGCCATGCCCACAGAACCGGTAGTAAAATAATTTAGAACCCACCCCTGCTGTAGCCGTTCTTTTTTGGTGCACTTAAGTGAAAAGAATTGAATACGGTGGTTGACCTTTTCATCTAAAACAATGCTTTCTTTTCCAGGATGGCCTTTTGGAAGCATTGCCTGCAAAATGAATGGCACCGTTCAGGGAATCTCTGTTTCTGCTTCGGTCTTCACTTTGGTGGCCATTGCAGTTGACAGGTATGGCTTTGTATAAACCTCAAAATTGGATAGAGAGTACAGAAATCCGTTGTTCTTCTGTTGCTTAGAATGGTGTGTTCTCCAGACTTGGTTGTGAGATCCAGGGGAAAATGAGGATAGAAAGCACAAGCACCTAGGTCCATAGTTCATCTAGTTTGGCTCAGACGTTTCCGCACCGTGACATGAAATACGTACCGGTAGATAACAGCTTCGATTGTGTGCTTTATGGTTAAGGAAACTTCGAGATCCAAGCATTGTTCCAAAGCCATACTCGATCAAACTAATTGTATGTGCGTTCAGAATTCTAGTTTACTTTTTGTAATGTTTGACAGAAAAGAGGCAACCTTTGTAGATTACTGTTTCTCTTTAGCCAAGAAAGAAAAGAAAAGAAAAGAAAAGAGAAGAAAGAAAGAAAGAAAGAAAGAAAGAAAGAAAGAAAGAAAGAAAGAAAGAAAGAAAGAAAGAAAGAAAGAAAGAAAATAGAGGGAGAGAGAGAGAGAGATTAGGAATGAAGTCTAGTTTGGGAGGGAGGGAGGGAGGAAAAAGGAAGGAAAGAGAGAAAATGAGAGAGAGAGAAAGAAAGGGAAGGAAGGAATGAAGGAAAGAGAAAGAAAGAAAGAAAAAGAGAAAGAAAGAAAGAAAGAAAGAAAGAAAGAAAGAAAGAAAGAAAGAAAGAAAGAAAGAAAAGGTATAGAGGGAGAGAGAGAGAGATTAGAACTGAAGTTTAGTTTGGGAGGGAGGAAGGAAGAAGGAAGGAAAGAGAAAGAAAGAAAGGAAGGAAGGAAGGAAGGAAGGAAGGAAGGATATGGGGGAGAGAGAGAGAGATTAGGACTGAAGTCTAGTTTGGGAGAGAGGAAGAGGGAAGGAAAGAGCAAGAAAAGAAAGAAAGAAAGAGAGAGAGAAAGAAAGAAAGGAAGGAAGGAAGAAAGGAAGGAAGGAAGGATATGGGGGAGAGAGAGATTAGGACTGAAGTCTAGTTTGGGAGAGAGGAAGAGGGAAGGAAAGAGAAAAAAAGAAAGAGAGAGAGAGAGAGAGAGAAAGAAAGAAAGAAAGAAAGAAAGAAAGAAAAAATAAATTAGAAAATCCCTAGGCAAGGGCAGGACAAGAAGTAAGATGTAAGATGCTGAGTCCATAGAAACAGTGCAGAGAAGAGCAACAAAGACGATAAGAAGTCTGGAGGCTGAAGCATATGAAGAACGGTTGCAGGAACTGGGTATGTCTAGTCTAATGAAGAGAAGAACCAGGAGTGACATATCAGCAGTCTTCCAATCTTTGACGGCTATCACAGAGAAAGGGGGTCCACCTATTCTCCAAAGCACCTGAGGGCAGGACAAGAAGTCATGGATGGAAACTTATCAGAGAAGGATCCAAATTCCTGACAGTGGAAATTATAAAATCAGTGAAAGAGCTTGCCTTCAGAAGTTG
The DNA here is from genome assembly GCA_022577455.1 of Arizona elegans. Lineage (NCBI taxonomy): Eukaryota > Metazoa > Chordata > Lepidosauria > Squamata > Colubridae > Arizona > Arizona elegans. The sequence continues at coordinate 552,561 of JAKOOJ010000009.1, read as the reverse complement.
TGGGAGCTCCATTAGTGGAGGTTTTGAAGAAGAGATTGGACAGCCATTTGTCTGAAATGGAATAGTCTCTCCTGCCATGGGCTGGACTAGAAGGCCTCCGAGGTCCCTTCCAACTCTGGGTTATTCTGTTGGGATTCTGTGATTCTTAGCACAATAAAAACCAACTTTGTGTTGCTTGTGATAATGCGACTATTCCACAGTGTTGTTGTTTGACGAACTTAACTATTCCTTCTTCTCCTCCTCCTTGCAGGTTCCGTTCTATTGTTTATCCCTTCAAACCAAAACTTACCGTGTGGATAGCACTTATGTTGATAGCCATCATCTGGGTCCTGGCTATTGTCATCATGTGTCCCTCTGCTGTCATGCTGAAGCTAATAGAAGAAGAGCATTTCCAGGTCATTCTTGGCGAGGACAACCAAACCCATCCCATCTACTGGTGCCGGGAAGACTGGCCCAACGAGGACATGAAGAAGATCTACACCACTGTCCTCTTCGCCAACATCTACTTGGCTCCCCTGTCGCTCATCGTCATCATGTACGCTCGGATAGGGATCACACTCTTCAACACGGTGCTCGCGTCTGGAAAGCAAGGCCACGAGCGCCACTCCGTCTACAAGAAGAAGTTGAAGGTCATCAAGATGCTGATCATCGTGGCTTTATTGTTCATCCTCTCCTGGTTGCCCCTGTGGACCTTGGCCATGCTGTCCGATTATGCAGAACTAGACGAGGCACAGTATAAGCTCATCAATATCTACGTATACCCCTTTGCCCATTGGTTGGCCTTCTTCAACAGTAGCGTCAACCCAATCATCTACGGCTACTTCAACGAGAACTTCCGTCGAGGTTTCCAAGCTGCATTTCAGCTGCAGCTCTGCTCCGGGGAGGCGATACCTCGGGAAATGTATTCTCAACGGGCACAAAGCAATGCGGTTTTGCCAGCCACGGTTCCCCAGCAGATAGATCACGATCTATCCTCGTGCGTCGCCGGGCAGTCCACTCAAAAGGGGAACTGGGTGGACAAGACGCAGGTTTTGGTGATGGAGAATCTAGAACGTGCTTCAAACGACAACGGCGCTAAGCAAGACTTGCTTTGAACTACCTCAGCTGCCGGATGGATGTCCCGATTCAGGGTTTCTCAACTTTGGCAAATTTAAGATGTGTGGACTTCCAACTCCAAGAATTCTCTAAGCTGGCTGGCTGGGGAATTCTGGGAGTTGAAGTTCCCACATCTTAAAGTTGCCAAGGTTGAAGAAACACTGTCCTAATTGATGCATCAGACATAACATTTGAACCCACCTGTGGGGAAAAGAAAAATAATTACTGGTGTTTTGAGATCTTCTAGCTGTATCGAATCATTTCTGTATCCTACCGGTAGTCCTTTACTTACGACCATTCATTTTTTTTAAAAAAAAAAAATTAAAATTTGATTTATATGCTGCCCTTCTCCGGAGACTCAGGGCGGCTTACAATGCGTTAAGCAACAGCCTTCATACTTTTGTATATTTATACAAAGTCAGCTTATTGTCCCCACAAACTGGGTCTTCATTTAACCTACCTTAGAAAGGATGGAAGGCTGAGTCAACCTTGAGCCTGATAAGGTTCGAACCTGCAGTAATTGCAGGCAGCTGTGTTAATGACAGGGTGCTCTAAACCACTGTACTACCAAGGCTCTTCAGAGTTACAGCAGCACCGAACAAAGGGACTTACAATCAGTCCTTACACTTTTGATCATCAGAGCTCTCCCCCCTCCCCCTGAGTCACATGATCAAAATTTGGACACTTAGAATAGAATAACAGAGTTGGAAGGGACCTTGGAGGTCTTCTAGTCCAACCCCCTGCCCAGGAAGGGGTTGGCAACTGATTTCCATTTGTCATCTTCCAAGCTCATTTCTGACAAGTGAAGTCAACGGGGGAAGCAAGATTCGCTTAACAACCATTTAACAAACATGGCATCTCAATGACCATAGCATAACAGGTCATGAAATTGGCCAATGACTCATTTGACAAACCATCTCACTTAGCAACAAACGTTCCGATTCTAACTGTGGCTGTAAGTTGAGGACTACCTGTAGTTGATTTATTAGAATTTTGAGGGAAGGTATTTTTCCAAGATCCATAAGAATCAGGCGTGATTGTGTCATCTTTCTATATATAATGCTTGGACTATCCCACAGAAAAAGTCTCAAAGTGCTTCTGTGGATCCTTACAGTTGCCATATACTGTATATAAAGTATTTTTTTAAAGAAGAAAACCAATTTTTTTTCAAGAGATGTTTATACCTGAAGAGTCGGAGATCATCACTTTCCATTCAAGAGTTAGCCTAACTCTGGATCCCTGTCAAAATATAAAGTCTTGGATATAAACACTAAATCCATTCCAGCATGTGCTAGCCATAAATTAGAGCAGAAGTGGGGAACAATGGCTCCTTTATGACTTGTGGACTTCAGCTCCCAGCATTCCTGGGTCAGCATGGCTCAGGAATTCTGGGAGTTTATTTTTAATTTTTATTTTATTTTGAATTTATATACCGCACCTTCTCCTGAGGGACTCGGGGCGGTGTACAGCCAGATAAAAACATACAATACAAACATTAAAAACAATTAAAAGGATATATATTAATTTGGCCCCAATTTAAGATAACAAACCAATTAAAATATTTAAAAAATATGTTAAAAAATATGTTAAGCCAGCCTGGCTTGCTGGAAAAAGAAAGTTTTAAGGGCACGGCGGAAGGCACCGAGGTCTTGGATTCTCCTTATCTCAGGGGGCAGTTGGTTCCAGAGGGTGGGAGCCCCCACAGAGAAGGCCCTCCCCCTGGGGGTCACCAGCCTACATTGTTTGGCTGATGGCACCCCGAGGAGGCCCTCTCTGTGGGAGCGCACAGGTTGGTGGGAGGTCATCGGTAGCAGCAGGCGGTCTCGAAGATAACTAGATCCTGTGCCATGGAGCGCTTTAACGGTGGTAACCAACACCTTGAAGCGCACCCGGAAGACCACTGGGAGCCAGTGCAGCTCACGCAGGAGTGGTGTTATGTGGGAGCACCAGATGGCTCCCGTAATTACCCACGTGGCCACATTCTGGACCAGTTGGAGCCTCCGGGTGCTCCTCAAGGGGAGCCCCATGTAGAGAGCGTTGCAGTAGTTCAGGCGCGAGGTGACGAGGGCGTGGGTGACTGTGCACAGGGAATCCCGATCAAGAAAGGGCCGCAACTGGCGAATCAGGCGAACCTGACAGAAGGTCCCCCTGGCTACAGCCGTCAGATGTTCCTCCAAGGACAGCTGCGTATCCAGGAGGACTCCCAGATTGCGAATTGAAGTCCACAAGTCATAAAGAGGCCATCGTTCCCTACTCTGACTTAGAGAATGATACATAAATATTCAGTTTCCTTTGGGCGTTCTTTTAAAGGAAAATTGGGCTTAAAACTTATACAGATTTTATGCATTAAAAATTATGCCTGCTTTTCGTTACTTTGAGAGGGGATGTGATCAGCATGTACTCCTCAACTCTCATGATATCTTGAGAATAAGTTTCAATAATTAAGGGAGGAAATAGGGAGGAAAAATTCCTTCTCCCTATTTGCTCTTTTAGGTGACTACTACCGTGTTTCCCCCAAAATAAGACCGGGTCTTATATTAATTTTTGCTCCAAAAGATGGAGTAAATTTGGACTAAAGATGGACTTTAGGACTTATTTTCCAATTGGGTCTTATTTTCAGGGAAATACAGTACTAAAATCCATCCGTCTGGCTGACGATCTTAACTAGGGCTTATTTTTTTGTGGGGGGAGGTAGAGCTTATATTATGACAATCCTGGAAAAAATCATGCTAGGGCTTATTTTCTGATTGGGTCTTATTTTCGGGGAAACACGGTAGCACCCCTCTGAATATTTTCTTTAGTAGTCTATAACAGCAACCCCCAATCGTTTGGGCACCAGGGACCCGTTCTGTGGAGAGAGTTCTTTCCATGGACCGGAGGAAGTATCATTTCATGTGCTATCTTCATCCCGTGGATTGGGCTTTGCTTGTTTGCGGGGCCCGATTTCTGGCATGCCGTGGCCCCGTGCCAGTTCATGGACTGGTGGTGGTGGGCCCCGGCTCTAGAATTCCTGTCAGGGTTCTAATGCTTAATTGGCTAGAGGTCGAAGTCAAAACACTTTTTACTGGATAATTTTACCCTGTTTCCCCGAAAATAAGACATCCCCTGAAAATAAACCCAGTCGGGCTTTTGAGCGCATGTGCTAAAATAAGTCTCCCCCTGAAAATAAGCCCTCCCTGAAAATATTTAAATGCAGAGCTGGAAATCAGGTAAGACGGCAAGAAGAGCTCCCTGCGCCCCAAAATAATAAGACCTCCTGAAAATAAGGCCAAGCACTTATTTCAGGGTTCAAAAAATATATAAGACAGGGTCTTATTTTTGGGGAAACACGGTAGTTTTCTTAAACTGCCTTCTTCAGTTCAGTCCCTTGTAGCATTGGGCGGTAACGTCCATCTAAAAGTATCAGAGAAGAGGGAGCTCATCCTGACAGGAACTGCAATCCCACATGGTCAAAAACAGCCTGCTTTATTTGTATATACGTGTACACTTTTACCTTGAAATGTAAAATAAGCTTCCATCTGCCTGCTTGCCAACGGCCTGCGAAGCCCTTGCTTGTAACCACCATGGCAATTTATTTGGATATGTTAAGACAAATGAGGTAAACCAGAGGAGTGAATTTCAGCCAGTCCTTCTTTCTCTCAGCCCAAATGATCTCAATTATCTTGCGGGGAAAATAGGAAGAGGATGGAGTAGCAGGGAGGATGATTAGGAAGGAGTATTAGGAAGGAGTATCAATATTAAGGAAAGAGCATTAGGAGGATAAAACATACAATGAATGGTTGCAGGAACTGGTTATTCTCCAAAGCACTGAGGGCAGGACAAGAAGCAACGGATGGAAACATCAAGGAGAGAAGCAACCTAGAACTAAGGAGGAATTTCCTGACAGTGAGAACAATTAACCAGTGGAACAACTTGCCTCCAGAAGTTGTGAATGCTCCAACACTGGAAGAATTTAAGAAGAGATTGGAAAACCATTTGTCTGAAATAGTATAGGGCAGTGATGGCAAACCTTTTTTCGGCACTTGGTGCTCGTCAGAGCCGCGCTCCAGAAAAGCCAACTTCCGGGTTCTGGCGCGCATGTGCACCCAACAATCAGCTGGCTGGCGCACATGCGCCAACCGGTTTTCGACACTGCCCCACGTGCACAGACAGATGATTGTCACGCACTCATGCGCACCAGAAATACATTTTTTATTAAGGATTGTTTGCAACTTCTGGGCACAGGAAAGGTGCCACACTCTTGGAGAACCTGATTTTAAACTTCAAATAATGTGTGCGGTCCTTGGTGCAACTTCTAGCTTCATTACCCAACTCTGTAACATCTTCAGTGCCTAGCCCTGATAATGTTACCGACATGGGTAATGAAAGGTCTGCAAGAAAACAACCAAGCTCAGAGAGCATTAAGGGCCCCACAGTTAAATCCAGAACTACAAATATTCTCTTTTAAATAATCCTTTTATGGGGCAAAACAGTTGTAGGGCAGGAGATGGGAAAGATTTTCTTGAGTCTCTGTGGCAATCAGTGCAGTGGTGGGTTCCTCCTGGTTCGGCCCAGTTCTCCCGAGCCGGTTGCGGTGATGATATGACGTCACCAAACTGGTTCTGCCCCCCCACTGCCCCCCCTTGCCCCCCCACCCCCCACCCCCCGCGTTATTCTTACCTTTTATTTGGCCCCACCCCCAATCTATTGCTGCCTCCAGAGTCCCAGTTGATAGCTAGAGGGGAAAAAACTGTTTAAACTCTTGCCGGGGGGCTTCAAAGGGCCGCCCTACAGCTGATCAGTGTTAAAAGAAAACAAATGAGTAGACCAGTGCCTGCAAAAATACATGGGTAGATCAGTGCCTGCAAAAATACATGAGTAGATCTGTACAGCTCTGCAAGCAGTTAAAAGCCTGGTAGACCAGTACCTCTGCTAAATCCTAAAGAATTGTCACATGACTATCAAGCCATGCCCACAAAATAAGCCACGCCCACAGAACCGGTAGTAAAAATATTTAGAACCCACCCCTCAATCAGTGGTATCAGTTTCTGTTGCACCCAAAATTCGGTACATTGGCTTACCTGCCTTTGACTAATCCTCAGTTAATTTTACAAGCTACCATCCAGAGAATCCATGCACAGTTGTTCTCCCAAGATTAAAAACAGGGCCCTATTTTTAACCTTGCCTCCACGTCATGAAACGGCTTTTCGGTTTCGAACACAAATCCCCGTTTCTTAATCAGGAAAGAAGTAGAGTTTGTGAGCTTTGCAAGGTTTGAAAATCACAAATGTTTTGGCCGTTCTAACTAACAGATTTTGATCTCTTGTGTTGATTTCAGTGGCTTATTTGGGACGGTAGACATTGAGGGAAAGCAATTGCCTGTGATTTCTGGACTTGCTTTTTTTTCTTTGTGGTCCATAAACTCTCCTCTGATCCTTGTTGCCAAAAATTGGTGGGGCTTTTTTTTTTTTTTAATCCAGGAGTGTGCCATCGGCAATTCTTGCTCTTCTAGTCCATAAACTCCTTTGTGGCTGAAAATGGGTGACACATGTATGCTTCAAGGCTGCGTCATCACCATTCAACTTCACGAGATCCAAGCTAGTATGGCTTCAATCCGGCTCTTTGATATCTATGGAGATCCTCAGCAGAGGTGGGTTTCATATAATTTTACCACCGGTTCGCCGCGCATTGAAAATGTGAGCACGCAGGTGCCCACGCTTGCTTTGCTCGCTCACACAGCTTCCGTGCATGCGCATGATCTTCTGTGCATGTGCACAGCTTAGAAAACATGGCTAAATAGGATGGCATAGCGCCGGGGCAGGTCGCCGCTACCACTTCGCCCAAACCGGTCTGAACCGGCTGAATACTGATCACCGGTCTGAACTGGCTGAGCCGATCACCGGTCTGAACCGGCTGAAAACTGATCACCGGTCTAAACCGGCTGAATACTGATCACTGGTCTGAACCGGCTGAAAACTGATCACCGGTCAAAAACCGGCTGAATACTGATCACCGGTCTGAACCGGCTGAATACTGATCATCGGTCTAAACCGGCTGAATACTGATCACTGGTCTGAACCGGCTGAATACTGATCACCGGTCTGAACCGGCTGAATACTGATCACCGGTCTGAACCGGCTGAATACTAATCACCGGTCTGAACCGGCTGAATACTGATCACTGGTCTGAACCGGCTGAAAACTGATCATCGGTCTGAACCGGCTGAATAGTGATCACCGGTCTGAACTGGCTGAATACTGATCACCGGTCTGAACCGGCTGAATACTGATCACCGGTCTGAACCGGCTGAAAACTGATCACCGGTCTGAACCAGCTGAAAACTGATCACTGGTCTGAACCGGCTGAATACTGATCACCGGTCTAAACCGGCTGAAAACTGATCACCGGTCTGAAGCGGCTGAATACCGATTACAAGTCCAAACCGGCAGAATACCACAACTGATCCTCAGTCATCCAGGTCATGGTTGTCCCAAAAGGGCTTTTTCGAAAGGCGACAGGACTTCTTTGGGTTTTTTTTCCCTTGAAGACGTTTCGCTTCTCATCCAAGAAGCTTCTTCAGTTCCAAAGAACTCGAGAAGAACGGAAGAAGCTTCTTCAATGAGAAGCAAAACATCTTCAAGGATAAATCAAAGAAGTTCAGTGGCCTTTTGAGACAGCTTTTTGATAGTCCATTCTGACTGAGAAATTGAGAAGGTCTCCTAACAGATCTGGGGCTTCCAGATGGTGTATAAATTATCCCAGTGGGTTACTGTAAAAATGGTAAGGGGCATCCTACCACAGACCTAAATATACAGGTAGACCTCGATGGACACTAAATGAATGGTTGTAAGTTGAGGATTACTTGTTCAGGTAGTTCTCGACTTACAAACATTTCTTTAGTGACCGTTCAAAGTTACAACGGCTCTGAAAAATGTGACAATTTTTCACAGTTACGACCTTTGCAGCATCTCCCTGATCACGTGATCAAAATTCAGAAGTTTGGCAACGGGTCCGTATCTATGACCGTTGCTGTGTCACCTGATCTCATGCGACCTTCTTCACAAGCAAAGTCAATAGGGAAGCCGGATTCACTTAACAACCGGGTTACTAACTTAACAACTGGAGGGATTCACCTAACAATGGGGGCAAGAAAGATCGTAAAACAGGGCAAAACTCCCTTAAAAATATCTCACTTAACAGCTGAAACGTTGGGCTTAATCATGGCCGCAAGTCGAGGACTACCTGTACAGAGACAATTTGGTGAAGAGATGTCATTTACACGCTTTTTATCTGGAGAGGGATCTTCGTAAAATCTATTATGTTTATAACCAGGTTGCCAACTTTTACAGATTTACAGATTAACAGAGTTGGAAGGGACCTTGTGGGTCATCTAGTCCAGCCTCCCACCCAAGCAGGTGACACCACACCATTTCTGACAAATGGCAGTCCAATCTTTTCTTGAAAGCCTCCCGTGATGAAGCTTCCACAACTTCTGAAGGCAACTTCTGTTCCATTGATTGATTGATTTTTCTCACTGTCAGGAAATTTCTCCTTATTTCTAGGTTGAATCTCTCCTTGGTCAGTTTCCATCCATTATACAGTATAACATAGCACAAAGGCAGAAATTATAAACATCGTCTAACAGTTTGTTCCACAAGATATTGGTTTAGGTTTAAATGGTGTTGCGTCAATGGTGGGTTCTGCCCGGTTCTGCCAAGCTGGTAGTGGTGACCATATGACGTCACTGAACCGGTTCTCTTTGTTCGGGAGCTGGGTCCTCCCCCCCCGTGTTATTCTTACCTTTTATTTGGCCCCGCCCCCAATCTATTGCTGCCTCCTGAGTCCCAGCTGATCGGCTAGAAGGAAAAAAAACTGTTGAAATTCTTGCCGCAGGGCTTCAAAGGGCAGCCCTACAGCTGATCAGTGTTAAAAGGCAGTGTGGTGGTAGACCGATGCCTCCAAAAACAAATGAGTAGACCGGTGCCTGCAAAAACAAATGGGTAGACTGGTGCCACCAAAAACAAATGAGTAGACGGGTGCCTCCAAAAACAAATGGATAGACCGGTGCCTCCAAAAACAAATGAGTAGACCAGTGCCTCCAAAAACAAATGAGTAGACTGGTGCCTCCAAAAACAAATGAGTAGACTGGTGCCTCCAAAAACAAATGAGTAGACTGGTGCCTCCAAAAACAAATGAGTAGACCGGTGCCTCTAAAAATAAATGAGTAGACCGGTGCCTCCAAAAATAAATGAGTAGACCGGTGCCTCCAAAAACAAATGGGTAGACTGGTGCCACCAAAAACAAATGAGTAGACGGGTGCCTCGAAAAACAAATGGATAGACCGGTGCCTCCAAAAACAAATGAGTAGACCGATGCCTCCAAAAACAAATGAGTAGACTGGTGCCTCCAAAAACAAATGAGTAGACTGGTGCCTCCAAAAACAAATGAGTAGACTGGTGCCTCCAAAAACAAATGAGTAGACCGGTGCCTCTAAAAATAAATGAGTAGACCAGTGCCTCCAAAAATAAATGAGTAGACCGGTGCCTCCAAAAACAAATGAGTAGACTGGTGCCTCCAAAAACAAATGAGTAGACCGGTGCCTCTAAAAATAAATGAGTAGACCGGTGCCTCCAAAAATAAATGAGTAGACCGGTGCCTCCAAAAACAAATGAGTAGACCGGTGCCTCCAAAAACAAACGAGTAGACCGGTACAACTCTGCAAGCAGTTAAAAGCTTGGTAGACCAGTACCTCTGCTAAATCCTAAAGAATTGTCACATGACCATCAAGCCACACTCACAAAATAAGCCAGACCCACAGAACTGGTAGTAAAAAAATTTAGAACCCACCCCTGGGTTGCGTGGTCTTTCCCTCAAATTGCAGCCCCTTGTTTCTGCGAGATTTCTGCACAACTCTTAAGCGGCTGCAAATGGAACATTTCACCGAATGCTTAGACCCCAGACCCAAAATGTTCACCATGTTTCATTTCTGTTTTACATAACAAATGCATAATAAGCGTCTTGTCTCGCTCAAATAGTGCTCAGGGACACACCTTTGAAAACGCAGGGCAGAAAATATTGTTAGGACTGATAAATTTGCTCTTTTTTTGCTCCATAAATACATTTGTCTCTTCTGTCTGAAATGGTATAGGGTCTCCTGCTTGAGAAGGGGGTTGGAGTAGAAGATAGATTAACAGAGTTGGAAGGGATCTTGTATGTCATCTACTTCAACCCCCGCCCCCCAAAAGCAGGAGACCCTACACCATTTCTGACAAATGGCAGTCCAATCTCTTCTTGAAAGTCTCAAGTGATGAAGCTCCCACAACTTCTGAAGGCAACTTCTGTTCCATGGGTTGCTTGTTCTCACTGTCAGAAAATTTCTCCTTATTTCCAGGTTGAATCTCTCCTCGTTCAGGTTCCATCCATTATTTCTTGTCTGGCTTTCAGGTGCTTTGGAAAATAGCTTGACCACCCCTCCTTTCTGTGGCAGCCCCTCAAATATTGGAAGTCAGCTATCCTGTCTCCCCTGGTCCTTCTCTTCACCAGACTAGCCATGTCCAGTTCCCTGCAACCGTTCATCGTATGTTTTAGTCTCCAGTCTCCTAATCATCTTGGTTGCTCTTTTCTGCACTTTTTCTAGAATCTCATCATCTTTTTTATAGTGTGGTGTTACCAAAACTGGATGCAGTATTTTAGGTGTGGTCTTAATAAGGCTTTATAGAGCAGTATTAGTACCTCACTTGATCTTGATTGTATCCCTCTGTTAACGCAATTCAGGATTGCATTGGCTTTTTTGGCTGCCACCCCACACCGTTGGCTCATATTTAACTGGTTGTCCACTAAGACTCCAAGATCCCTCTCACAGTTACTGCTATTAAGCCTAGTTTCACCCAGTCGACCTCCAAATAAAGGTCCTTTATTTATTTATTTTATTTATTTTTATTAATCATATTTCTATGCCGCCCACTCTCCAAGGACTCTGGGCGGCTTACAACAATCGACAGTATACTAAATAGCATATTGCCCCCAACAATCTGGGTCCTCATTTTACCCACCTCGGAAGGATGGAAGGCTGAGTCAACTTTGAGCCAGTGAGATTTGATCTGCTGAACTAGCAGTCAGCTGAAGTAGCTGTAGTACAGCACTCTAACCACTGCGCCACCTTGGCTCGCCACCTTTCCAACTCTTCTGGTATTCTGGGTTCTATTTCCTTCTGCTTCACATTACAATTGGCAAGGTAATAAAATTAGAGTTGGGTTGGGTGGTTGGTGCCTCAGCGGAAGCAACAGACACATCCTAACCATTGGTTTCACATCTCAAACCCAGTTTACTGAGTGGCAAGTGAAACATCTCCCAGCATCCTCTCCTTTTTTTTTTTTTTGACTCTACAGTTTTGAGCCATTCTGAAGTACAGCAACACCAATGTACAATAAGTAAATAAATTGCTTGCAATTTTATTATCATAGCAGTCGCTTGGTCTTTCTTAATTTGCTTCTGGACAGGTTGGCTACACAAAAGGGTAATGTTCTGTCCCCGTCTCACACACACACACAAACAGACAGCCGGGGGTTAAATAAACTGGCAGACAACCAATTCTTCCAATAAGACGCTTGGCAGCAACCCAGTAGCTGCTTGCCAAGAACTTTTATTCAATAAACAAAATACCCACAGTCAAGAATTGTCCAGTTCGTAAAATAAATCCAAGGCCGATAATGTTATTTCCAAAGATGCAATGTGACTCGATAGTAGTTAGTTTTGTCCACACACAGAGTCTGAATGGCCACCTCACCCCCTTTTATACCCTGTGGGGTGTGGTCCAGTGACTCAGCTTAATCTCTGGCATGCCTTTTCTTCTGTTGCGCGCGCTTATCTCTGTGACCCTGCCGAGGATCCAGCCAAGACTCATTTCCCTCATCACTGTCCATCTGTGGCTGCGTGGACGTGCTTGGCCCCAGCCCTATCTCTTGCCCTTCGGCGGACACCAAAGGCATTGCCAGAGAGGAGGGTCCTGGAGAGGGAGGCCTTGCCAACTCCTCTCCTTCACTCTCGGAGTCCTCTCCTGCCGATGACACAAGCTCAGGTAACGGAGCCACAACAGGTAAGGTTTTACCGCAGTGAATAACTCTTCATTGGCTCTGTTTACTGAAGCTCTCTATCCCTTGATTGTGTATTTTAAAAAGGATGCGAATTCATCAGGAGGACCAGGGACTCATCGCGCCATTTTAAATGATTAAATTTAACTTGGTTAAACAAGAACCTGCATAGCCAATGCTCTTACAGTAAGACTGTCATACAATCCATACAATAAAATTAAAGGTAAAGTTTCCCCTCACACATATGTGCTACTTGTTCCTGACTCTAGGGGGCGGTGCTCATCTCCATTTCAAAGCCGAAGAGCCAGCGCTGTCTGAAGACGTCTCCGTGGTCATGTGGCTGGCATGACTAAATGCCAAAGGCGCACGGAACGCTGTTACCTTCTCACCAAAGGTGGTCCCTATTTTTCTACTTGCATTTTCTACGTGCTTTTGAACTGCTAGGTTGGCAGAAGCTGGGAACAGATACAGATACATGCAGAGACATGGTGGCTCAGTGGCTAAGATGCTGAGCTTGTCGATCGAAAAGTCGGCAGTTCAGCGGTTCGAATCCCTAGTGCCGCATAACGGGGTGAGCATCTGTTACTTGTCCCAGCTTCTGCCAACCTAGCAGTTCGAAAGCACGTAAAAAATGCAAGTAGAAAAATAGGGACCACCTTTGGTGGGAAGGTAACAGCGTTCTGTGCGCTTTTGGCATTTAGTCATGCCGGCCACGTGACCACGAAGACGTCTTCAGACAGCGCTGGCTCTTCGGCTTTTTTTTCTTTTTAATTTGATTTATATGCCGCCCTTCTCCGGAGACTCAGGGCGGCTTACAATGCGTTAAGCAATAGCCTTCATACTTTTGTATATTTATATGAAGTCAGCTTATTGCCCCCACAAACTGGGTCCTCTATTTACCTACCTTAGAAAGGATGGAAGGCTGAGTCAACCTTGAGCCTGGCAAGATTCGAACTTACTAATTGCAGACAGCTGGAGTTAAATTACAATGCATTAGTCTGCTGAGCTATCCAGGCTTTGAAATGGAGATGAGCGCCACCCCCTAGAGTCGGGAACGACTAGCACATATTTGCGAGGGGAACCTTTACCTTTACACATACGCACACAGAGACACAGAGAGGGATGAGATTTCTCAAGTGAAATAGCACATGGATCACTAAGTTAGAACCCACATGCGTTCTCTCAAAATGCCAGTTGTTGGGGTGCACAAAATAGAGACTTAGCAAGCGCCGACCTTGTGGGCTTACCGGCACAATTTAATTGGCTTGAAATGAAAGCAGTAAACTGGATAGATAAATCTTCCCCTTTTATCCCAACCTGCAATTTTCATGCCCTGCAAAAGCCAGCGTTCGATGTTTCTTTCGAAGAGCCACGCTTATTGAAATGATTGCAAGCTGGATTTCATTTGCGTTGGAAACGCACCTCGATGGAAGAGATGGGAAAGGTAAAAGCGTTAAAAAACAACAACAACCCAAAACCACCCAGAGAGGCAGAACCTCATTTAATCTCTCTTGCTTTTCACTCCGAAACTCTAAATAGCTGCTTCATTAGTTGCTCAACCTCCTTCGGAAAGCAGGGGGATTTATATGCACCAGTTGCGCCCTTTCTTGGACTGAGATGACCTTCGCACAGTCACTCATGCCCTGGTTACTTCCCGCTTGGATTACTGCAATTCCCTCTACATGGGCCTGCCCCTGAGATGCACCCAGAGACTCCAGCTGATCCAGAATGCAGCCGCAAGGGTTGTTACGGGAGCCCCTCGTTACTCCCATATAACACCCCTCCTGCGTGAGCTCCACTGGTTATCAGTGGTTCTCCGGGTCCGCTTCAAGGTGCTAGTTTTCACCTATAAGGCCCTATATGACTTAGGTCCGGGATATTTGCAGGACCTTCTCCTGCCTGCCTCTCACCGTCCTGTTTGCTCACATAGGGCCGCTCTCCTCAGGGTTTCGACGGTGAACCAATGCCGTCTTGCTATACCCAGGGGTAGGGCGTTCTCTGTGGGTGCTCCCACCCCCTGGAATGAATTACCTACCGAGCTCCGGATGGCTCCTGATCTCCGTTCCTTCCGCCGGGACCTGAAGACTTGGCTGTTCAAACAAATAAGCTGATCCTGATTTCGGATTTTTTTTATTTACTATTAATTAGTTATTTGGTTTAAAATGGGATTTTATTGTACTTGTTTCTTAACTTGTGTTCGCCGCCCTGAGTCCTTTGGGAGAATGGCGGCATATAAATACATGTAATGAATGAATGAATAAATAAATAAATAAATAAATAAATAAATAAATAAATAAATATCACCTCCAGAGTCCATCTCTGGAGGTGGTTAATCTACCAGGACCTCATTATCAATTTACTCCAGAAGTAGATTTGGCCAGCATTCATCTTGGTCAAGTACCAGTCAAATGAGCAATTTGCATTTTCATGAGCCTTCTAATTAAATCGGTAATTTAATGGGTAAATTACCGATGGTGTATTCTATCTCGTGGTTGGGCTTAGCGTTTCTGAATCAGCACATACGGGAGGATTGTTAAACCTTCCTGGTTTTGTATCGATGTACTTCTCACTTGCATCTGGCTTTGTGGCTTTTTTTTTGGGTGTATCTTGTTTCTCAATCAATCTGTTGCTTCGGCAGAACTTGAAAAAGAAAGAATTGAAAATATGAAAAAGAAAAGCAGAGAAATAACTGTTGGAAGAAGGATGTTGTGTTGAAATTGTCCTCTCTAAAGAGCAATAGCAATTGCACTTATATAGGTAAAGGTAAAGGTCCCACTTGCACATATGTGCTAGTCGTTCCTGACTCTAGGGGGAGGTGCTCATCTCTGTTTCAAAGCTGAAGAGCCAGTGCTGTCCGAAGATGTCTCTGTGGTCATGTGGCCGGCATGACGAAACACTGAAGGTGCACAGAACGCTGTTCCCTTCCCACCAAAGGTGGTCCCTATTTTTCTACTTGCATTTTTTTTACGTGCTTTCGAACTGCTAGGTTGGCAGAAGCTGGGACAAATAACGGGAGCTCACCCTGTTACGTGGCACTAGAGATTCGAACCGCTGAACTGCCAACCTTTCGATCGACAAGCTCAGTGTCTTAGCCACTGAGCCACTGCATCCCTTAGCACTTATGTACCACCCCTCCTAGTGCTTTACAATAGTCTGGGCAGTTCACAATGTCAGCATATTGTCCCCAACAATCTGAGTCCTCATTTTACTGACCTCAGAAGGATGGGAACACTGAGTCAAACCTTGAGCTGGTCAGGATCGAACTCCTGGCAGTGGGCAGAGTTAGCCTGCAAGACTGCATTCTAAACACTGTAGCACTAAAGCGCAGCTGTTTTACTAACTAAACAACTTAACAATTGTGGCAAGGAAGGTTGTAAAATGGGACAAAACTCACTTAACAACTATCTTGGTGGCGCAGCAAACTGAAGTGCTGTTAAATAGCATTTAGCTGCCAGCTGCCTGGATTTAGTGCAGGTTCAAATCTCACCAGGCTCAAGGTTGACTCAGCCTTCCATCCTTTCGAGGTAGGTAAAATGAGGACCCGGATTGTGGGGGCAATAAGCTGACTTTGTATAAAAAAGAAGACCGCTTGGGGGGGGGCGAAAGCCCTACTAAGCAGGTATATACAAAAGGCTATTGCTTAACGCATTGTAAGCCGCCCTGAGTCTCTAGAGAAGGGCGGCATATAAATCAAACCAATAAAATAAATAAATAATAAATGATCTCACTTAGCAACATAACTTTTTGGCTCAATTGTGGTCGTAAGTCAAGAACTACCTTTGCCCATTGGCTAATTCGGACCAAACGTAGAAATGAAACCATCTTGTTGTCCAACCAACTAAATAAGATGGCAGAAGATCATGTTGGACCTACGCAGGTGATGATCTTCAATAGAGTGGAAGATGGGACTTCAAATTTCTCTTCCCTCCAATTCTTTATTTTATAAGCCATTTTGGATTAACTCCATTGAATTGTTGGGTATCTTTAGCACCATCGTCACTTTTTAGTGATTGTAGTCTGCTGAGCCATCCGGTTGTTCTTGTGTTGTGTCCATCACGTGATAATGGGGAATATCAGAATGGTATGTTCGAAACTTCTCTGTGGTGCCTTCACAACCGTGAGGGCCTAATATGGTTCTAGGCTCCTGAGTGGATAGGATTGTGTGGAGTGGAAAGACTAGACCAGGGATTTGCAACCTTGAATACTCAAAGAGCCATTTGGACCCATTTCCCACAGAAAAGGAAACACCAGGAGCCACAAAACCTGGGTGGGCGTGACCAACTTGATGTCACTCACTTCCACCAGTCACATGATACCCCCCTCAGCCACGCCTACCCAGCTGGTCATTAGGGCAGAGAACCGGTTGTTAAAAAACACCGGGAACCGCACAATCCTTTTGACATATCTCTCTCTCCCCTCCCTCTCTCTTCCCCCCCCTCTCTTCCTCTCTCTCTGTATCTCTCTATGTCTCTCTCTCCCTCCCTCTCTCTGTATCTCCCTGTCTCTGCCCCAGCCGCTTCTCCATCCCCTGCCATTGCCCTTACCTTCTCAGGCCAGGCGAGGAGTGACTGGGAGGGGAGGGCGAGGGGTGGGGCCAGCCAGTGGTGGGATCACCTGACAGGGAGCCACAGCAGAGGGCCCAAAGAGCTGCATGCAGCTCCCGAGCCGCAGGTTGCTGACCCCTGGACTAGACTAAATGATACACAAACTGGTCTCTTGCTTATTTTTTTAGCAACACTAAAGTGGAAGATGGAAAGATAGAGACAACCTTTTTTTTTTCTTTTATTTTTTTTTATAAAAAGTTTTTTTTATTTTTAATTCTCATAAACATACATAAATGTACAATCTCTTAGCCATTATTAATCGTACACATTATCTTTTGACTTTCATATTAGTTCATTCTTCAGCCTAAAGATTTAAAATATATTCGGAGTTGCTCTTCTACCATTCCATATCTTTCTTATTTCACAACAACCTTTCCTCTCTTTCTCCCCCTTTTCCCTTCCCTCTCTCCTTCTATCATCTTCTACTTTCCTCTTCTCCCTCCCCTTCCCCTTCCCCTTCCTTTCCCCCACTACTCCCCTTTTCCTCTCTTTCTAACCCTTCTCCTACTCTTATTTCCCTTCCTTTTCTTCCTCTCCTTTTCCCTTCCTTCTCTCTCTCTCCTTTCCTCCCTTCTGGAAGATGGAGACAACTTTGAAGGCCAGATATGGTTTTAGGCAGGGGTGGGTTCTACTTACCTTTACTCAGTGATGGGGTTCAAATAATTTAACAACCAGTTCTCTGCCCTAATGACTTTTTCCAACAACCAGTTTACCAAACTGCTCAGAAAGTTAACAACCGGTTCTCCCGAAGTGGTGCGAACCGGCTGAATCTCACCACTGCCTTTACTACCGGTTCACAACGGGATTGTGAGTGTGCATGCCTTGCTTCTGTGCACGTGCCTTGTTTCTGCACATGTGCAGATCACTGATGACGGCATCCGGGGCGGTGGGCGGGGCCTCCCTCCAGTTTTACTACTGGTTCTTGCGAACCGGTCCAAACCGGGGGCAACCCACCGCTGGTTCTAGGCTCCTGAGTAGGTAGGATTTGTGTGGAGAAACTAAACTACCCATAAACTGGTATTTTTTTTTAGTAATTCTATCACTGTAGGGATTCAGTTAGATTTGTGCCTCAGGTACCATTATGTGTTTATTGTACTGTTTTGTCGATTTCTTTTGCCCTCTTGAGTTGCAACTGGCAAGATGGAAAGGCAATACCAGCTGAGGTAATAAATAAGGAATGCATTAAAATAAAGATGAAAACCATCTGAACAAAAGCGAATCTTTGGAGGAAAACTGCTTTAATGCTGGTCGTGTTGTTGCGTGTACCTACAAAACAGAGATATTTATATTTTAAAAACTAGATGTCAAAACCTTTCCAGCTCTGTTATTATCTAGCATAGCATGACTCCCTTTAGCGTAACAAATAACCGGTGATTTAAGACATACATCCAACCAGAACAGAAGCATTTGCGGGTGCTCAGATTTTCACCCAAACAATGAAAGCGGTGTTGTGATTCCGTGGGTATACAAAAGGAGATTCAGTCAGCATAAATTCAGAATTTGCCCAGCCGTGAAATTCCTTGGGGGTGCCTCAGAAGCTCAAGATTCTTGCTTATCAGAAGAAAACACTAATGCCATAGAGGAAAATTCGGTGCAAAAAATCAAATACAGGTCGTCCTTAACTTACAACCGTTCGTTGTAAGCCGAGGACTTCAATAGTACAACCACACTGAAAAAAAAGGGACTTATTTCAAATTGTAAACACACACGAGCAAACATACAAAACCCAATTAGCACCATGCAAACCTAATTATAATGCTCACAGTTCAAACGACGAGACTCAATCCCCATCGCTTGATTTAATCAACCCGCTTCTCCACATACCCACATTCAGGGGTGGGCTTCAGATCCTTTAGCAATGGGTTTGCTGCCCCGTTGCTGGGTGGGCATGGCCATGGTAGGCGTGGCCTAGTCGGCTGTCTGCACCACAGGGGGTGGGGGGGCGTTTTTTGCTCTCCCCAGGCTCCGGAGGCTTTTCTCGAGCCTCGGGGAGGGCGAAAACAGCTTCTCCTGTGATCCGGAGGCCCTCCCGAAGCCAGAAACAGGCCCATTTCTGGACTTCCAGAACCTCCAGTAGGCCTGTTTTTTTGCCCTCCCAGAGCCTCCACGCGGCTCCTGCACTTACCTGGAATGATGAACGGGCTGCATGGAGACTCCTGGGAGGGCAGGCCGGTGTGGCCGTGGCCAGCTAGGGATGGTATTTGGGAGTTTGCCAAACCCTGGTGATCCTTGGCTAGAGGATCGCCCGAACCCTGCCGAACCCCCAGGAGCCCAACCCTGCCCACATCCCTCAAATGTCACACGCTAGAATCAGCACGTCCTTCAAACCCACACCAAGTTCCAGTTTCCCTATAAAACAATCTCTCTATGCCCCATTTTCTTTGTAGCTACCCCCACATGCAAACGTATTTGGTTTTGGGGAAAAAATAAATCTCCTTTCCTCACAATATGTCTGGATTTGATGAAGATTTGCTGCTGTGCAATCCGGCTCAGGTTGGAACCCCGAATTATTCTTCTGACAGTCATTAAGGAATGATTGTAAGTGGAGGATTACCTATACTTTTTTAGAGCACGGGAGCATATCTTTATGCCTAAACTTAACGTTTCATGTGAGACCTCAGAGAACTTAGGATAACCACTTAAATATGAGCCAGCTGTGTGTTGCAGCTGCCAAAAAAGCCAACACAGTTCTAGGCTGCATTAACAGAGGGATAGAATCAAGATCACGTGAAGTGTTTTTTTCAAAAAAAATATTTTATTAGTTTTAAAAGTAAAACAATGGACATTGTTCAACGTTTCTGGTTTCTAACATTTGCGTCTAAATCAAGTTAATAAGTAATCTATTCCTTGATCTATCTACAAATTTACATATCTCCTATTTCATTATATATCAAGTATGCAGTATTTTACTTCCTAAACAACTATGCATGTATTTAATAAATCTATATTACATTCACAAATTCAATATACATTGATATATTAATATACATTGATATATACATTTCCAGACATTCGTTATCCCTTGTTTTTGGCATTCTTCCTCTTATCTAACCAATTATAAAATTTATTCCAGACTTTATGTTGATTCACTTTTGTCTTTGAGTTCTAAAGTGAGTCTGTCCATCTCTGCACAGCTGTAAATTTTGTGCATTACTTCTTTTTCTGAGGGTATTTCTTTATACTTCCATTTTTGAGCAAATGCTAGTCTTGCCGCGGTAAGTATATGCAATATTAAATAGGTTACATTTTTGTCATATTTGCCATCTGTCATGCCCAGTAAGAAAAATTCCGCCTTAAGTTCTATTTTAAACATTAACATCTCTTCTAACCAGCTCCTTATTTGCTGCCAGAAACTTTTGGCTTTTGAGCACTCCCACCACATATGATAATATGACCCTAGATCCACCTCACATTTCCAACAAATTGGGGAGGATCATGTGAAGTGTTAATACCACTTTATAATGCCTTGGTAAGGCCACACTTGGAATACTGCATCCAGTTTTGATCTTCACAATATAAAAAAGATGTTGAAACTCTAGAAAGAATACAGAGAAGGGCAACAAAGATGATTAGGGGACTGGGGACTAAAACATATGAAGAACGGTTACAGGAACTGGGCATGGCCAGTCTAGTGAAGAGAAGGACCATGGGAGACATGATAGCAGTCTTCCAATATTTGAGGGGCTGCCACAGAGAGGAAGGAGGTCAAGCTATTTTCCAAAGCACCCGAAGGCCAGACAAGGAATAATGGATGGAAACTGAACAAGGAGAGATTCAACCTAGAAATAAGGAGAAATTTTCTGACAGTGAGAACAATCAATGGAACAGCTTACCTTCAGAAGTTGTGGGAGCTTCATCGCTGGAGGCTTTCAAGAAGAGACTGGACTGCCATTTGTCAGAAATGGTGTAGGGTCTCCTGCTTGGGCGGGGAGTTGGACTAGATGACCTACAAGGTCCCTTCCAACTCTGTTAATCTGTTAAATAGAAACAACAGATGGAAACTAATCAAGGAGAGAACCAATCTAGAAGAAAGGAGACATTTCCTGACAGAACAATCAACCAGGAACAGCTTGCCTCCAAAACTTGCGAGTGTTCCAACACTTGAAGTTTTTAAGGAGAGACTGGAAAGCCATTTGTTTGGAATGGTATAGGATAGTGATGGCTAACCTTTTTGCCATCCTGTGCCAAAAGCAGGGAGAGTGTGAGGGGGGAGAGCGCACGCATGTGCCCATACCCATAATTCTATGCGCCCCGCCCCCCGCTTTTGTCACATGATGGCACAGTGGGCCCAGTAGGCCCGGGTTTTTTTGCCCTCCTCAGGCTCCAGAGGCTTTCTAGGGAGGGTGAAAAAGGCCTTCTCCAGCTCCCTAGAGGCCCTCCGGAGTCTGGAAACGGCCTGTTTGCCGACTTCCAGTGGGACCGGAAGGCCCGTTTTTTGCTCTCCCCAGGCTCCAGAGTCTTTCTAGGAGTTTGGGGAGAGTGAAAAACGGGCCTTCCCCCTCCCCACAGGACCTCTGGAGGCCAGAAACAGTCTGTTTCCCTACTTCCTGTGGGCCCAGAAGGCCGAAAAATGGAGCAGAACTTGTGTGCCCACCGATATGGCTGCGTGTGCCACCTGTGGCACGCATGCCATAGGTTCACCATCACGGGTATAGGCACTCCTGCTTGAGTAGAGGGGTGGACTAGAAGACCTCAAAGGTCCCTTTTAATGCTATTATTCTGTTATCTTGACCTGGAACATTGAGAGCGGGGTTTACACATCCGTTTACAGCAGGAATGAAAAAAAAAAAAGCTATTTAGCATGGATGTTTTTGCTTCTTAGCCATTTTTCATTCTGCCTTAATGAACAATTGCACGACGGTCCAAGAGAGACTGTAAGTGACGTCAACTTTCTGCATAATAAATGTTCTGGGTCAGAATCATAATCTTTTCAATTCTCATGACTGGAAATCCTTCAGCCCAACTCCGATGTCATTTGCATATTTGCGGCTTTCAAGATTTAACGTTCAAACCGATCGCTGGCTGTAGAAACAAAGACGAATATATTTGCAAGAGCGACTATTACTCCCGGTGATAAATTTTGGCCACTGTAGGATTAACAAAATAAACTCATCAAACTTCATCAGCTCTTTCATTATTATTAAGCCTGGTTGCTGGAGAAGATTTAAGTGTGTCACATTCACAACGTCCCACCTTCGCTCTTTCTGGGTTTGGATGTGATTTCCTAATGAATTTGCATCTCTCCCGAGATGATAGAATGAAATAGTTTGTGGCAATATTAAAATGATGTCTTTAATTGTCATGGTGGCAGGAAAGTCATACTTGTAAGTAATTGTTTTTAGGCGATCAGGAAATGAAGAACAGACTCCTCAGAGGATGATGATTTAGTTATTCTTTATTTATTGGTTGGATTTATATGCCGCCTTTCTCCGGAGACTCAGGGCGGCTTACAATGCGTTAAGCAACAGCCTTCATAGTTTTGTATATACCTGCTTAGTGTTGTGGCTCCGTTACCTGAGCCTGTGTCATCGGCAGGAGAGGACTCCGAGAGTGAAGGAGAGGAGTTGGCAAGGCCTCCCTCTCCAGGACCCTCCTCTCTGGCAATGCCTTCGGTGTCTGCCGAAGGGCAAGAGATAGGGCCTGGGCCAAGCACGTCCATGCAGCCACAGGTGGACAGTGATGAGGGTAATGAGTCTTGGCTGGATCCTCGGCAGGGTCACAGAGATAAGCACACACAACAGAAGAAAAGGCATGCCAGAGATTAGGCTGAGTCACTGGACCACACCCCACAGGATATAAAAGGGGATGAGGTGGCCATTCAGACTCTGTGATGGACAAAACTAACTACTATCGAGTCACATTGCATCTTTGGAAATAACATTATCGGCCTTGGATTTATTTTACGAACTGGACAATTCTTGACTGTGGGTATTTTGTTTATTGAGTAAAAGTTCTTGGCAAGCAGCTACTGGGTTGCTGCCAAGCATCTTATCGGAAGAATTGGTTGTCTGCCAGTTTATTTAACCCCCGGCTGTCTGTTTGTGTGCGTGTGTGGGACGGGGACAGAACACTTAGTAGGGCTTTTGGCCCCCCCTAAGTGGTGTCCTTTTTTTATACAAAGTCATCTTATTGCCCTCACAATCCGAGTCCTCATTTTACCTACCTCGGAAGGATGGAAGGCTGAGTCAACCTTGAGCCTGGTGAGATTTGAACTTGCAGTAATTGCAGGCAGCTGGTGTTACTTAACAGCACTTTAGTCTGCTGTGCCACCAAGGCTCTTGGCAGCATGATGAGGAGAAGAAGGAAGAAGACATGGAGTTTTCCATGTCTTGCCCAGGGACTAAATGACTTAGAGCAACGGTCACTAACTGGTGATCCATGGACCACCGCGAGAAAATTTTGGTGGTCTGCAGAAAAATTATTTGCATTTTTCATATTGCACTAAATCAGGGGTCCTCAAACTACTTTGGATGCTACCTTTTCATTTTTAATTGTTTCTGTCAAGTTGTCAGCCATCCCGAGTCTGTACATGATTGTGCTGGGCTATACATCATCTTCTTTTAATGAGCCCATAATCCCTTGCAGGGTTGAGTCTGGGCAATTTATGGAGCTGAGTGTTTACTGGCTGGATGCCTTTCCTGTCTCCAATGCAGAGTTTTGTTCAGCAGATATATTCTCATTGTGCCCAGAGAGAGAAATATCTGCCTCTACCTAGGATTGAATTCACAGCTTCCTGATTGTGAGGCGGGAGCTCCACCTCTAGGTGTGGTGGGCTATACATGTGATTGATTAATTAATTAATTTTAAATTTGATCAATCAACCAATTAAATGTATAAAGGGATGTCTAAAGTAATTGCTGTGCTGTGGGGGAAAAAATATGAACAGAAGACTTATTCCACCCAGGTTTAATTAAAATAACTGCAACTCAGCTGTATTTCTTGACTTTCAAAAGCTTTATGGTTCATTAAAAAAAAAAAAAATACAATTCTCCCACTCTAGTCTTGATTGCTCTCCTAAGATTGTCTTGCAATGGAAAAGAAGTAATTAATCCTCAAAGTCATCTTACTAAAAGGAAATGCATATTTAAAGTACCAGTAGGCACAATTATGCCGACTTCCACTTCTCAGATGTACAAATGTATTCTTTTGAAGCACAATGGACATTTTTTTAAAAAAGATTGTTATAAAAGTTTTGTCACTTCCTAGGCACATTTTCAACCTTCCACCCACCCACCCACCCACCCTCACCTTTGAGTGCAATAATGAAATTGTGTGGAATATTTTTTCTCTCTCTCCGTCCAGTCTCATTTCAGTCTCATTTCTATTTCAGACAAATTGCGTTGTTTTTCATCTTGATGATGTTGTATCCGATGTCTCATCGACTCTGCTAATGAAAATTTCAGACGGGTTTTTTTTTAAGTTGTTGTTGTTCCTAGCATTTTTGAACAAAGGCAGAGTCTGCTTTTATTGGGATCAATCAAGTGTTGATGCATTTGGTTGCTGCTGGAATTAACTGACTGGTTTGTTACCCATGCCTGATGTCTTGGGCTGAGACAGAGGGTGACTGGCTCAAAGTCACCCAGCCGGCTTTCATGCCTAAAGTGGGACTAGAACTCACTGTCTCCTGTCGATTGGTATAAAGTCACCTAGCCGGCTTTCATGCGAAAGGCAGGATTGGAACTCGCCATCATTTGATGATTGGTGCAAAGTCACCCAGCTGACTCTCATGTCTAAGGTGGGGCTAGAACTCACCATTTTCTGATGATTAGCTCAAAGTCATCCAGCCGTCTTTCATGTCTAAGATAGGACTAGAACTCACCGTCTCCTTGTGATTAGTTCACCTAGCGGGCTTTCAAGGCTAAGGCTGAACTAGAACAATTGGTGCAAAGTCACCCAGCTGGCTTTGATGCCAAAGGCAGAATCGGAACTCACCATCTCTTTCTGATTGGTGCAAAATTACCCAACTGACTTCCATGTCTAAGGTGGGACTAGAACTCACCATCTCCTGATGATTAGCTCAAAGTGACCCAGCCATCTTTCATGTCTAAGATAGGACTAGAATTTACCGTCTCCTAGTGGTTAGCTCAAAGTTACCCAGCTGACGTCCATGTCTAAGATGGGACTGTAACTCATCTTCCCTTGGTGATTAGCTCAAAGTGACCCAGCCATCTTTCATACCTAAGGTGGAACTAGAACTCACTGTCTTGTGGCAATTGGTGCAAAGTCACCTAGCTGTCTTTCATGCCAAAGGCAGCATTGGAACTCACCATCGCCTGATGATTGGCGCAAAGTCACCCAGTTGACTTTCATGTCTAAAATAGGACTAGAACTCACTGTCCCCTGGTGATTAGCTCAAAGTCACCCAGCCATCTTTCATACCTAAGGTGGAACTAGAACTCACTGTCTCCTGGCAATTGGTGCAAAGTCACCTAGCCAGCTTTCATGCCAAAGGCAGCATTGGAACTCACCATCGCCTGATGATTGGCGCAAAGTCATCCAGCCATCTTTCATGTCTAAGATAGGACTAGAACTCACCGTCTCCTGGTGATTAGCTCAGTCACCTAGCGTGCTTTCAAGGCTAAGGTTGAACTAGAACTCATTATCTCTTGACAATTGGTGCAAAGTCACCCAGCTGGCTTTGATGCCAAAGGCAGAATCGGAACTCACCATCTCCTTCTGATTGGTGCAAAATTACCCAGCTGACTTCCATGTCGAAGGTGGGACTAGAACTCACCATCTCCTGGTAATTAGCTCAAAGTCACCCAGCCAGCTTTCATGGCTAAGTTTGGACTAGAACTCACTGTCTCCTGGTGATTGGTGCAAAGTCACCCAGCTGACTTTCATGTCTAATGTCAGGTGGGACTAGAACTCACTGCCTCCTGGTTTCTAGCCGTACTTAACCATTAGACCAAACAGGCTCTCTTAGTTACTAAACTAAGAATTAATTTAATTCTCGGTTAATTTAGCCTGGTTCAAATCCAGAGACCAGGCAGACGGGGGCTTGTGTAAGACATTCTCTCAAATTATTTTCTGGGCAGGAGCTCAAGACCCACTTGCCTAACTGTTGCCTTGGTAGCAACTCTTCCTCCTGTCCATCAAGGCCTTCCCTTTTCATGTGACAACAAGACAAAGATGGCGTTGTATGCTTAAAAGGGAATATTAACAATGGGCATGGTAGTCAAATATCCATGCAAAATGCAAAGGAATGAAAACGAACCCACCTTCCACAAATATGCAGCAGGATCTTAATTTTATTACGAAGTAGCATCACTACCCTGGCTGATAATTGTTGGAGTTGTGGTCCCATAATATCTGGAGTGAATAGGCAGGGGAAAGTTAGGACAAAAGGAGTTTCAATAGAACATCAACTGGCTGACTTTGGGCCAATCACCAGGAGACTGTGAGTTCTAGTCCTGCCTTAGGCATGAAAGTCAACTGGCTGACTTTGGGCCAATCACCAGGAGACTGTGAGTTCTAGTCCTGCCTTAGGCATGGAAGTCAACTGGCTGACTTTGGGCCCATCACTAGGAGACTGTGAGTTCTAGTCCTGCCTTAGGCATGAAAGTCAACTGGCTGACTTTGGGCCAATCACCAGGAGACTGTGAGTTCTAGTCCTGCCTTAGGCATGGAAGTCAACTGCTGACTTTGGGCCAATCACCAGGGGACTGTGAGTTCTAGTCCTACCTTAGGCATGAAAGTCAACTGGCTAACTTTGGGCCAATCACCAGGAGACTGTGAGTTCTAGTCCTTCCTTAGGCATGAAAGTCAACTGGTTGACTTTGGGCCAATCACCAGGACACTGTGAGTTCTAGTCCTGCCTTAGGCATGAAAGTCAACCGGCTGACTTTGGGACAATCACCATAAGATGGAGACTTGTTGTTCCACCTTAGCTATGAAAAGCCAGCTTGGGTGTCTTTGGCCCAATCTCCAGGAACCTGTGAGTTCTAGTCCCATTAAATTGAATTGTTGCATTGTCCTGCAGCGAGTTTTCCTGTGGTCAGTTGACCATGCCTATTTGACTGTGGCGAGTTATCCCATTCCGCTTTGGGACAAGCTGGGTGTCCCAAAGAAATCTCATTAGTTTGTTGTGAGACCGGTACTGTGAAGCAACAGGATTGTGAAGAAAAAGGATTGTAAACAACAAGACACTGGTTTTCCCTTTTATTTTAAGCAGATAAAGGGATTTGTGCAGTTCCTATCAGGACACAGAAGGCAGCCTGAAAACCATAACGGCCCCCTGGGCTCAGAGCCAGCGATAAACACCAGGAAATAAATAATGATGCCGCCTCTACGGAAAGTCATTAGCAGCAAGACATAATTGACAGCACCTACTGTTCCGTGTTTACCCTGAGCCGGAGTTTGCAAATCTTTATCGCTGATGGCATCCGCAACAGCAGGGAAGAAACAGTTGCTGTGCTTTGGAATTTTTTTGTGAGAATAGGTTTGGATTAGAAGAATTGCAAATCTCTTTTTTTCTTTTCTTGCTGTTTATATTTTATGACATGGGTCTATTGTGTCAGATGGAATGTTCTGAAGATAGCTAGATAGGTTAGGTAGGTAGATAGATAGCTAAATAGCTAGCTAGCTAGGTAGGTAGGTAGGTAGATAGCTAGACATAGCTAGCTAGATAGCTAGAGACAGATAGACACACAGAGAAAGAGAGACAGAGACAGACAGACAGTCAGACAAAGAGAGACAGAGACGGAGAGACAGACACAGAGAATGAGAGAGACAGACAGAGACAGGCAGAAAAAGAGACAGAGAGACAGAAACAGAGAGAGAGACAGAGACAGATAAAGAGAGAGAGATAGAGAGACAGAGACACAGAGACAGAGACAGAGAGAGACAGAGAGAGAAAGAGAGAGAGAAAAAGAAAGAGAGAGACAGAGGGACAGAGAGAGAGAGACAGAGACAGACAAAGAGAGAGAGATAGAGAGACAGAAACACAGAGAATGAGAGAGACAGAGAGAGAGAGACAGAAAAAGAGACAGAGAGACAGAAACAGAGAGAGAGACAGAGACAGACAAAGAGAGAGAGATAGAGAGACAGAGACACAGAGACAGAGACAGAGAGAGACAGAGAGAGAAAGAGAGAGAGAAAAAGAAAGAGAGAGACAGAGGGACAGAGAGAGAGAGAGACAGAGACAGAGAGACAGAGAGATAGAGAGACGGACAGACAGACAGTTAGATATATATTCCAATGGAAGAGAATAGATGTAGCTCAGAGTTGAGCTGTGGAGACTTTGGTGCTCTCTGACTTTGGGTGTTTGCTTGCAACCATTTTATTGTCTGACTAGGTAACATCATCAATGGAAATGAGTGTAGGGTTTCCCCCCTGTTTATGCACAGTAGCTTGCCCTGCCAGTGTTGCTCGGGGTGTGCTTTTCTTTTTGGTAGTTCCTTGATTATTGCTTTCTTCTTGATTGTTTGTCTGGTGTCAATCCCTGCTTCTCTGGGTGTTGACTACTGCAGAAGATGCACTCTGGTCTTTTTGATTCTTTCTTTGCTATTTAATTGTCTCTTTTGAGTAGTGTGCAAATGTATTATTGTTGGCTGATTTGTTTAAATGCCAAATGAAGTTAAATTAAATTGAGATTAAGTCTTCATTGTGTCCTCTGATTGTTAATTGCTGTCCATGGATGTACTCTGCTAGTACTCTTCCAATCTGTCTTATATAGTGGCTGTTGCATCCTTTACACCAGGGGTGAAATCCAGCAGGTTCTGACAGGTTCTGGAGAAGCGGGTAGCGGAAATTTTGAGCAGTTTGGAGGACGGTGTTGTTTTTAAAGACAAACTGTTTAATAAAAAATATTTAAAAAGAAGAAAAAAGAATATTCACTCCCTTCAAAATGAGATGTCTATAGAGACCCAAGGGGAAAAAAAAAATCAAGGCAGGCATTGATTCCATAGTGCAGAAGAAAACAGAATTCAACCAACTCAGAGCAGAGAAATGAGCAGGCCTCCTTCTCTGATTTCCACGGCGTAGCTGCTAATACAGCTTTGCTTTGCTTCTTTAAACTATTAAAATAAAACATTTTGGGCAAAGGGTACAGAAAGGAGCAATCAGCTCAGCACCCGATTTGATTTTGAGTTTTGTGATATAATTAACTTTTGCTCTTTAGGGTTGTTTTTCCACAAGTTGATGGCATGAAAAGCACTCCAGGGCTGGCTGATTATTTCCATTCAGGCAGAAAAAAGAACTTCCACTGGATTAAAAACTGCATCAAAAATGTCCTGCTGAACACACAGATTTGATGATGTGGTTATAAAATGCATAAAACTTTATGCCGAGTGTCAGAACAGCACAGGTCCCGTCAATAAACCAAGATTATGATCAATTCTTTTCTGACTATTTTATTAGAACATTGTCAGCCACCAGCTCCGCATGGCAAGGTCCAATTAAACTGATTTATGTGGGGTCTTTGGTGCTCTCTGAGCTTGGTAGTTTTCTTGCAGATGTTTCATTGCCAAACTAGGTAGCATCATTAAAAGAGCCTTGGTAGTACAGTGGTCTAAGGCAACCTGTTATTAAGCTGGTTATTAAGACCAGATGCCTGCAATTACTGCAGGTTCAAATCTCGCCAAGGCTCAAGGTTGACTCAGCCTTCCATCCTTTCTAAGGTGGGTAAATTGAGGACCCAGTTTGTGGGGGCAATAAGCTGACTTTGTATAAATATACAAAAGAATGAAGGTTATTGCTTAGCGCATTGTAAGCCGCCCTGAGTCTCCGGAGAAGGGCGGCATATAAATCAAATTTTTTAAAAAAAATCAGTGCTGGAAGGGAGTGGGGTTTGCAGAAAGGAGGAGGAGGAGGAGGAGGAGGAGGAGGAGGAGGAGGAGGAGGAGGAGGAGGAGAAGGAGAAGAGGGGAGGAGGAGAAGGAGAAGAGGAGGAGAAGAAGAAGAAGAGGAAGAGGGGGAGGAGGGGGGAGAAGGAGAAGTAGAGGAGGAGGAGAAAAAGAAGAAGAGGAGGAGGAGGAAAAGAAGAAGAGGGGAGGAGGAGGAGGAGAAGGAGGAGGAGAAGAAGAAGAAGAAGAGGGGGAGGAGGAGAAGAAGGAGGAGGAAGGGGAGGAGGAGGTGGTGGAAGAGGAGGAGGAGGAGGAGACGAAGAAGAAGAAGAAGAAGAAGAAGAAGAAGAAGAGGAGGAGGAGGAGGAGGAGGAGGAGGATGGGAGGAGGAGGAGGAAGGGGGGTTGCAAAGGGGAAGGAGAAGGAGAAGAAGGAAAAGGAGAAGAAGGAGAAAAGCAACCTTATTTTACATGCAATTAAATAATTATAGGTAATACATTTTAACTGGTAGCTGATAGTAATTCTGATAGTAATTATGTATGTGGTGTGTGCATTCTGAACTTGCCATTTTCAGGTCACTGCCCCACCCCCTGCCCCGTTTTGGGCCTAGTAGGCCTTCCTGCACTTACCTGGAAGCCAAAATGGGGTGCATGGGGACTCCTGGAAGGGGTGAGCGGAGCGGGGTGGGTTGGGCCAGCCAGCAATTTAACTACTGGTTTTCCCGAACCGGCTGAATCCCACCACCGGTTTTAACCCTTTTACTCATTTTCTGCCTGCCTGTTTGTCAACCTGGGCTACAATAATACACATGGAAGCCTTTACCAATTCTGAAACTAAGAAAGGAACCGTTCTTTCCGTAGGTGCGTTTGCAAGAAAAGTGGTGTTTAAACCAAACAAACAGATATTTTTTGTAAATCGTGACTTACTTATCACCTTTCTCAATCATTCTTGGGTTTCTGAATAGCCCGGGCATTTATTTTAATGCTTTTTTATCTTATTCCTATTCATCCAGCCTGATCGCCTTGCAGAATATCTCTTTATTTTTTCACATTAATTCTAAATATCGCACAATGTTTTCCAGAAACTCACCTCTGGCTTTTGCGTTACCGCTACTCGTATACAGTTCACCATAGCCAATTTGCAACCTCTTTCTTTCGCTCCGATTTCCTTTGCTTTCGTCGTGCATGCTAAACAGACATTAGATTCTATCTAGTCAAGGTTGAGAGCGTTATTAAGAGCTCCATCTTCCTTTGAGTTTCATGTCTGAATGAATAATGCACCAAAGGTTTAGTATTGTCCTTTCAAGCTCAATATTCATCAGTTTTCAAGGACTCTGTTTATATAACCCCTCAAGTCCTGTTATGCTGATTCATCGGGGGGTGGGGGGGTGGGTTGATGCTCCTGGGAGGAATAAGTCAACAAAACCTAGAGAAAATGTCAAAAGTTCTGTCATCCTATAGAATACCTGTAGGTCACGCTTGAACTGTGAAGTCCTTGGTGCTTTCTGAGCTTGGTGGTTTTCTTGCAGACATTTCATTACCTGACTAGGTGATATCATCAGGGCTGGAAGAGAGTGGGGTTTGCAGAGAAGAGGAGGAGAAGGAGGAGGACTGTGGGGTCCTTGCTGTTTTCTGAGCTTGGTGGTTTTCTTGCATACGTTTCATTACCAAATTAGATAACATCATCAGTTTTAATTAACCCTGACTCCTAATCCCAATCCCAATCCTAATCCTAATCCCAATCTGAATCCTGATCCTAATCCTAATCCTAAATCTAACCCTAACCTGCAGTTCAACTCTGAGCTGCAAATGTTCCCTTATATCGAAACTGATTTATTGCTAATCAGCAGAAGTGTCATTCAGCCAGTTCAGACCAATTCAGGTGAACCAGGAGCAGAAATTTTGAGTAGTCCAGAGTACCGGCAAATACTACCTGTCACTGGCCCCACCCTCCCGCCCCTACCATTCCCTGTACTATATTCCCTTGTTTTTTAGCTCAGCTGATTCGCGCGGCCGAGCGGATTGTTGCGCCTCGGTTGAGCTAAACAACAGCTCAGCTCACCAGTGCTGACAATGGCGTGTGTCGAAAGTGCGCTCTCACAGAATCGGTAGGAAAAGATTTGGAATCCCACCACTGCTAATCAGGTCTATGCACCGGATTCTTTTCTAGTAACAGTTAGCATCTGCTTGGATTTAGATAAGGGTCAACAGAATTCAAGGGAGGATAGACTTGTGGCTACATAGGGATTCTAGGCTGATCCCTCTTTTAACTCCGTCCCAGGTTCTGCCCTTCCTTCTCCTTCAAACTTAATCTACCAGCACTTTTTTTCTCAAGGAAATAAAGACTTTTTCACGAGTCCTGGCCATGCAATCACGATGGATGTGTCAACTCGCAAAGCATTTCCAGTCTGCTCTCGAGTTGCCATGGGCAGAAAGGGGGGGAGAACTGATGGAGCAGTTCAGCAGCCACGTTCAAAAGTACAATCCACACATACCTTCCTCCAAGGTTGGATCTCAGATTACCAGAGCCGGCTTTTGAGGTGTGTTTTCTACAGCCCGCAAAAGTGCCTCATTGGAGAATGTGATTTATGACACAGCCTGAGAGGAGGGGGGAAACAGGGTCAGAGTTGAGCCGTAAATTACATGCGGCAGAGTTGACTAACTGTAAGGGTTCTGACAGATGCCCTAATTAACTCATGAGCCTTGAGCCAAGTTTCTAACCCTAACTGTAAGCTAAGTTTGGCTGGGGCAGGTAAGAACTGTAGTCCAAACATAGAGATATGTAGGTCTCTTCTAACAGAATTTTGTGTGCTCTGACTGGAACTGGCTCTCTATTTTATTATTTTATTTATTTTATTGAATTTATATACCGCCCTACTCCCGAAGGACTCAGGGCGGTGAGCAGCCATAGAATAAAACATATAAATACAAAATTTAAAATAAGATAAAACGAATTAAATAATTTGGCTGAACAAATTTAAAACCCCAATAATTTAAAACCAAATTTAAAATTTCCATTTAAAAAGGGGAAAGACTTAGGTCAGGCCAGCTTGATGAAATAAGAAAGTCTTGAGCGCGCGACGGAAGGTATGCAGATCCGGGATCCTCCGTATTTCTGGGGGGAGCTCGTTCCAGATCGTAGGTGCCCCCACAGAGAAGGCTCTCCCCCTAGGGGCCACCAGTCGACATTGTTTGTCCGATGGCACCCGGAGGAGCCCCACTCTATGGGAGTGTACTGGTAGGTGGGAGGCTATTGGTGGTAGCAGGCGGTCCCGTAAATAACCAGGTCCTAAGCCATGGAGCGCTGTAAAGGTGATAACCAAAACCTTGAAGTGCACTCAGAAGACCACCGGGAGCCAGTGCAGCTTGCGCAGGAGAGGTATTACATGGGAGCGCCACGTCGCTCCCGTCACCACCCACGCGGCCACACTCTGCGCCAGTTGGAGCCTCCGGGTGCTCCTCAAGGGGAGCCCCATGTAGAGAGCATTACAATAGTCCAGACGGGAGGTGATGAGGGCATGAGTGACTGTGCGTAAGGAGTCCCGATCTAGAAAGGGACGCAACTGGCGGATCAGGCAAACCTGATAAAAAGGGCTCTAGGACTTTCATCACCTCTTAGACTTAGATAATCCCTTTAACTGGGGATTTCTGGGTGGAAAACATGTGCTACCATTCACATAGCTTTCCTCCTTATCTTCTGGTCATCCACAGTGGTTCATAAAGTGGTTTGAAACATAGATCTAAGGGGACAATCCGTCTTAACTGGGGACATCTGACAGTCATCAGCTGTGATCATATACCACCTAATAAGTTAGATAACGTACAGAGCCAACAGTTCATTAAATCAGTGTGACATTTCAATTGTTTTGCCTGTTCCTAAGCCATCTGGCATCAGCAGGAGTTTACAAGTCAACACACCATTAAGCAACCACACCATTAAGGAAAGCAGATGGAGCAGAGAAAAGATTTAAAAACACAGAAGTAAATGAAAACACCTCCTCATCCCCGAATACACCTGCAGAAATTTTAAGAGTATAAGATTTATGCCTAACAAATGTTTGATGTATTTCCCCAGAGGTATAGAACAGGGGTCGGCAACCTGCAGCTCTGGAGCCACGTGTGGCTCTTTCATTCCTCTGCTGCAGCTCCTTGTCACCAGTCGGCTCCACAAGGATGCCGCACTAGGAGGAAACTCTGGGGGGGGGGGAACAGACTTCCGGTCAGCATAGGAAAATGGATGCTACGTTAGGAGGAGACTCTATGGTAGGGGAATCAGACTTCCAGTCGGTAGAGGTAAAAGGACACCATGCTAGGAGGAGACACTATGGTGGGGAGGACCAGATTTCCAGTCAGCTCCAGAATTGAATGGGAAGGGGGGTTCTGGTTAGGACCTTTGTGGCTGTTTGAGTATTTAAGGTTGCCGACCCTTGGTATAGGATATAGGAATAACCCCAGATCTCCTAGCTCAGGGGTCCCCAACCTTTTTTGGCTTGGCAGCCCGATGGCAGGGGGAACCAGCCCACTGCTTGCTCACGTCAAGATGCACATGTGCGTGTAGGCCCATTGTGGGTGTCAGGGTGCTATTTAATCCCATTCTGCTTTTGGGTAATCGCACCTTAATGTAGAGACGTGGATCGAGACTTCTCCTTGCAAGCATACTTTAAGAAAATAAACCCGAAGATATTTTTTTGTAAGAATAAACTCATTTATTTGTTATAAACAAAATAAAACATCTTACTAATCTAAATAATTACATTTTGGCAATGTTCCTGCCGGTCACCTCTCTGTGGTCGGACTTCTTGGCAAGAGAACAAAGAAGGGTGTGAAGTAGAAAGAAAGGAATGCGGACATGCGTAGTTAGTTTATTGATAAGAAATTTGGCAAGCTACTGAAAGGCTGACAGTCCAGAAATATGAGCTCAGCTGATAAATACAAAAAGGCAGTGACAGTGAGGCCAAGTTAAGCTGCACACCCATGGGCCATTGCAAAGATCCATAAAAATAATGTTCACCACAACATTACCAATTTGCTTCCATCCATAAGGAATTCCATTCAGTACGAAATCCATGCCAGCCATACCTTTGCCAATAGCACTTTACAGGCAGTCCTTGACTTACAACGATTCATTTAGCGGCTGTTCAAAGTCTAAACGCCATTGGAAAAAGGTGATTTAGGACTGCTTCTCACACTTATGACAATTGCAGAATTCCCACAGACATGGGACCAAAATTTGGCAAACACTGCATGCATTTATGAGGGTTGCAGCATCCTGGGGTGCTGCTGGGATTGTCATTTGCAATCTTCCTAGGGACCTTCTGACTAGCAAAGTCAATGGGGAGGGGAAACCAGATGCCACATCCAGCTGAAGAATCCAAATAGAACTCCAGGTTCACTCCGTTTCTGAGAATCTGACTGTTTATTGAATAGACTGCATGTTAGTGTCAAAGCAAAACTAACTCTGAAGTTCATAGAATTAAACAATAATTTCCCCAGCCAAACCCCCATGTAGTCCATGTAAACAAGTTCACTTTGTTATGGGAACCAACCAGGGGTGAACTCCAGCAGGTTCTGACAGGTTCTTGAGAACTGGTAGCGGAAATTTTGAGCAGTTTGGAGAACCGTCAAATATCACCTCTGGCTGGCCCCAGAGTGGGGTGGGAATGAAGATTTTGCAATATCCTTCCCCTGGAATGTGGTGGGAATGGAGATTTGCAGTATCCTTCCCCTGCCACGCCCACCAAGCCACTCCCACCAAGCCACACCATGCCCACCATGCCACACCCACAGAACCGGTAGTAAAAAAAAAAATGGATTTCACCACTGGAACCGTCTGCTTCAACTCCACACCTCTTATGATGTCCTTGAAAAGGTTTCAGGCTCTCACGGTCTTCAGTGGAATCGTAGAGGTTGCGTTTCTCCAACTAACACATTCTAAAGCAACACCTCCCTCTCCTCACTCTAATGGCGAGTTGAAGCGAAGAGACACGTAGCTGCCAAAGTTTCACACCTGACACCAGATTTGCCTTACAACCATATGATTCACTTAAGTGCAATGCTTCGCTTGACCACCGTGGCAAAAAAGAGCTCATAAAATGGGGTGTGACTCACTTAACAATGGCCATGCTTAGCAACGAAAATGTTAGGCTCAATTGTGGTCGTATGTCGAGGACTACCAGTACACAGAGTCAGCGGGAAAGTTTGAATTCTGTACATTCTTAAGCAGGCTGTCCTGAATCAGCTTCCATGTTTATCGTTTTTTATAAATAACTCATGGCAGTGAGGAATTACAATATATCTTCCTTCTCCTATGTTCCCTATAACAATAACCCGGTGAGGTGGGTTGGGCTGAGAGAGAGAAAGTCACCCAGCTGGCTTTTGTGCCCGAGGTGGGACTAGAATTCACAGACTCCTAGTAATGGACTCAAAGTCACCCAACTAGCTTTCATGCCTAAGATGGGACTAGAATTCACAGTCTCCAAGCGACTGGCCCAAAGTCACCCAACCAGGTTTCATACCTAAGTTAGGACTAAAATTCAGTCTCCTAGTAAGTTACCCAACTGGCTTTCATGCCTAAGGTAGGACTAGAACTCACTCTCTCCTAGTAAGTGGCCCAAAGTCACCCAACCGGCTTGCATGCCTAAAATGGGACTAGAATTCACCATCTCCTGGTAATTGGCCCAAAGTCATCAAACTGGCTTTCATGCCTAAAATGGGACTAGAATTCACAGTCTCCTAGTAAGTGGCCCGAAGTCACCCAACTAGCTTTCATGCCTCAGGTGGGACTAGAATTCACAGTCTCCTGGTAATTGGCCCAAAGTCACCCAACTAGCTTTCATGCCTAAAATTGAACTAGAATTCACCATCTCCTGGTAATTGGCCCAAAGTCACCAAACTGGCTTTCATGCCTCAGGTGGGACTAGAATTCACAGTCTCCTGGTAACTGGCCCAAAGTCATCAAACTGGGTTTCATGCCTAAAATGGGACTAGAATTCACAGTCTCCTAGTAATTGGTCCGAAGTCACCCAACTGGCTTTCATGCCTCAGGTGGGACTAGAACTCACAGTCTCCTAGTAAGTGGCCCAAAATCACCCAACTGGGTTTCATGCCTCAGGTGGAACTAGAATTCACAGTCTCCTGGTAACTGGCCCAAAGTCATCAAACTGGCTTTCATGCCTAAGATGGGACTAGAATTCACAGTCTCCTAGTAAGTGGCCCAAAGTCACCCAACTGGGTTTCATGCCTCAGGTGGGACTAGAATTAACAGTCTCCTAATAAGTGGCCCAAAGTCACCCAACTGGGTTTCATACCTAAAGTAGGATTAGAACTCACAGTCTCCTAGTAATTGGCCCGAAGTCACCCAACTGGCTTTCATGTCTCAGGTGGGACTAGAATTCACAGTCTCCTAGTAACTGGCCCAAAGTCATCAAACTGGGTTTCATGCCTAAAATGGGACTAGAATTCACAGTCTCCTAGTAATTGGTCCGAAGTCACCCAACTGACTTTCATGCCTCAGGTGGGACTAGAATTCACAGTCTCCAAGCAACTGGCCCAAAGTGACCCAACCAGGTTTCATGTCTCAGCTGGAACTAGAACTCACATCTTGTTTCTA
This sequence comes from Arizona elegans, assembly GCA_022577455.1. Lineage (NCBI taxonomy): Eukaryota > Metazoa > Chordata > Lepidosauria > Squamata > Colubridae > Arizona > Arizona elegans. The sequence goes on along the minus strand of JAKOOJ010000009.1, from coordinate 515,400 downwards.
GCCTGATGTCTTAACATTAGACCAAACTGTTTCCCCATGTTCCTGTATCTCTTACCAATGGTGGTCTCTTACAACGATGACGGGCAAATGTGTCCCATCCTTTAAAACTAGTAGATAGATCTTGTAATGACATGCTGTTTGTTCTGAGAACCAATGGCCTGCCACTTAGCATTAAAAAGGTGATGAAAATCAGTGTGCAAGCTGTATTGTTTATTGGGGTGAACAACAGGGAATTGGCATTTTCCATCTTCAAAATCTCCCTGCCAGGTACTGCATCTCATCACCTGCTAATTCCCTCCAGATAGAATAGAATAGAATTCTTTATTGGCCAAGTGTGATTTAACACACAAGTGTGATTGTCTTCGGCGCATAAGCTTCATTCGGTGTACATAAAAGCTATAAGTGATCATTCATGGCCATTGTCATAAAAACACATTCATGGTAAATCATAAGATGTAACACTTAGCGATCGTCACAGGATCCTAAATAAGCAATCAACATAAATCATACTAGGAAACTAAGAAAAACAATATAAATTGTAAAGATACAAGCAACAAAGTTATAGTCATAAGGAAAAAAGGAGATAGGTAACAGGAAAGATGAGAAAAAGCATAGCAATACAGCCTTAGTAAATATTTGTAGAAATGACCGTATTTTTCGGAGTATAAGATGCTCTGGACTATAAGACATACCTACCTTTTTGGGGGAGGAAAACAAGAAAAAAATATCTGCCTTTGCCTCCCAGCATCTATCCGGTATTCATCTGGCTTGTTTACCACAGCCCATTCACCACCGTGGCCTCTTCACCGTGGCCATTTTGCTGCCACCACAGCCTGATTGCCCCCGTCCATTTGCCGTGGCCTGTTTGCTGCTGCCGTGGTCCGTTCCACACAGCCTATTCACCGTCGTCCGTTCGCCACCACCCATTTGCTGTGGCCCATTTGCCGCCACTGCCAAATGGGTTAGTTCGGCATGGTCCGTTCACCGCCACTGATCCCCGCTGCCTGGAGCCACTCGAAAATGCAAAATGTGGAGGCTGAAAATGGCTGAAGGGTGTGGGCTGGAGGGTGGGCAGGGCTATATTTGATGTATAAAATGCACCCAAATTTTTACCCTCTTTAGGGGAGGGGAAGTTTGTCCGTCTTCCAGGTAAGTAAGAGAGATTTTCTTTTTTGTTGAGGTAATAAAATTGAATTGATCTCACCTCACCGATGTCACAGGCTTCTTCTTAACTTTCTCTTTTTGGTTCGGCTGCCCCAGCTTTTCAGTGACTTCTTGGTCGCTCTCCCTTGGTGCCCGATTTGAGAAGTTTCTTCCGACCTTTCCTGGGAGTTTGCCACCTCCCTAGATTGATTGGTATGTGGTCTTCTCGGTGGTTGTCCCTACAGGATGACTTAGGTCACAGCGGACCCTCGGGCAGCGGGGATATCGACGACTCTTTGGGAGCTTTTAAGAGTTCGTCTTGCCGCTGCGGCATTGACTCCACCTCCCCTCGGGAAAAAGTTGTCTGTCAGCACTTCAACCTGCATTTACTCTAGTGCTGACATAAGAAGGAGAAGAGGGGCCAGCTGGCAAGAGGATGCTTGACATTTCACCTACTTATTTTCCTTGAAGATAATATCCCCTAGGAGATGAGAGGGAGGGGGGGCATTCCTGGGAGCTTAGGTAGTAGATATGGGGAGAGTGATTTGGAAGAAGGCCAATGAGATGCAGAGATTTGGGGAACGGAAAGGGAGGGTTTGGGGTCAGGAAGCCAGAGCTGGCTATGCCATGATCGGGGCCAGATTGTCGTGCTTAATAAAATGAAAGATTTCTTCAAAGACTATCTGTTTGGAAATGCAATTTATTTTATTTGAAGGTGATATCGAAACCTGACACTGTCCTTGTGTGGAGCAGTGACAGTAACAGATGAAGAAGTTGAGGAAGGGGAGTAAGTTAAGTAATGGCCCACCCAACGGTGTCACCCAGTCACCCGCCTGCTGATGTTCTTTGTGAAAACAGGTTTATTGAATGAGTCGAGATGCCACTTGGGGTTATTACTCTTGCTTTGCAAGCAGAGACCGAGCAACTCTGGGTTACGATGATTTGCGTCTCTCATAACAACTCCCCCCCCCTTGCGCACAGGAGGGCATCCAAGTTATGGAACCAAGGGCTGTAACACTACCATTGTGTTGCAGTATAAACATCCACAGGCAATTTAGTAGCCAGCAGTAGATTTCCACTAGTTTTCCTGCAGGCAACGTCTCATTATCTGCAGAGAGAAAGTTTGCCTAGTTCTTTCTGCTAAGATATACTTTCCATCTGCTTGTCCTTTATAACTGTCAATAAGGCAGGCTTGTTAATTCTGTCCTGCTGAACTCACATGGGAAATATGGACCAGAAATTCTGGCTGGAGTCATGGAAACAGTAGCAAGCCTGCACAGTTGTTCCATCTTGGGGAACATCGTTGGCATCATCACCATCTATCATGAAGCTATTTAGCATTCCTTACGTGGTTGTTTTCCTCCACTGTTTTATTTTCTTTCCTGGATTGAATTAGCTGCCTCTTGCCACCAGTTCTCGTGCGAGTGGAAACACGCTTCTAAATGCAAGCAGCTCATTCTTTGTGCACTCTTGGTTGCGGCTCCTGAAAGATATTTTAGACCACATATTTGAAAAGAGCTTTGCTGTAGATGTCTGCAGAATCATCTAGGTACTTCATCTAAGCAACTCTAAATAATAAAAGTTGGAAGGGACCTAGTATTGTGGCTCCGTTGCCTGAGCCTGGGCTATTGACAGATGCAGACTCTGAGAACGAGGGAGAGGAGTTGGCAAGGCCTCCCTCTTCAGGACCCTCCTCTCTGCCAATGCCTCCGGAGGACACTGAAGGCCAAGAGATAGGCCCAGAGCCAAGCACGTCCCTGCAGCCACAGGTGGACAGCGACGAAGGAGATAAGTGCTGGCTGGATCCTCGACAGCGGCGCAGGGAGAAGCGTGCGCAGCAGAAGGGAAGGCGTGCCAGAGATTAGCTGAGTCACTGGACCACACCCCACAGGGTATAAATGTGGGTGTGGTGGCCGGTTCAGTTTGTGACGAGCAAAAACTAGAAATAATCCATGATCTCTGTGTTACTGGACTTCTGCCTGCCTTGTCGGACTGCATTTGGACTAATCCTTGTATTGCTGAAACTTTGCCTGCTTTATCGGAATGCTTGCAGTCTAATCTTTGTTTTGTGTGAGTAAAGTCTGAATTGGCAGCTAGCCACTGGGTTGCTGCCAGCTTTATCTTCAAAGACTTTGTCGTGTGGCTTATTATCTCTGGGCCGTCTGTGGGGGTGCGTGTGTGGGACGGGGACAGAACACCTTGGAGGTCTTCTAATCCAACACCTTGCTCAAGCAGGAGACCCTATACCCATCATGGCGAATCTATGGCACGCATGCCAGAGGTGGCAAGCAGAGCCCTCTCTGCTGGCATGCGCGCCGTCACCCCAGATCAGATCTCCGTGGCGTTTCTTTTGTGAGCTTCTGTTTCCCTGCAAATGACGAAGCAGAAGCTCATGAAAGAAAAAGATCTTACCTCTTGCCACACTGCCGGTGTTGGGATGCCTCGCCTCCCACCGGCCAGCTGGTCTTTGGGTCTCTGCTGCGCATGTGCGCATGTCTGCGCATGTCCACACATGTGCACATCCATGCATGTCCACACATGCACATGTTTATGCATGTTAATGCATGCGTATGTTCTCACAAGCATGCACCTTTCAGTTTGGGCATGTCCGCGTGCACAGTTTGGGCGCTTGGTGACCAAAAGGTTTGCCATTATCATTGCAGACAAATGACTCTCCAGTCTTTTCTTAAAAGCCTCCAGTGATGGAGCATCCACAACTTCTGGAGACAAGTTGTTCCACTGATTAATTCTTCTCACTTTCAGGAAATTGAGTATATCTAGTTTTTGTTTTGTTTTTTTAATTTGATTTATATGCCGCCCTTGTCCGGAGACTCAGGGCGGCTTACAATGCGTTAAGCAATAGCCTTCATCCTTTTGTATATTTATACAAAGTCAGCTTATTGCCCCCACAAACTGGGTCCTCAATTTACCTACCTTAGAAAGGATGGAAGGCTGAGTCAACCTTGAGCCTGGGGAGATTCAAACTTACAGTAATTGCAGGCAGCTGGTCTTAATAACCAGCTTCATAACAGGGTGCCTTAGACCACTGTACTACCAAGGCTCTTCATTAATTAGTTTAATGAAAAGAAGGACTGGGGGTGAGAGGCTGTCCAGTCCCCTAATCATCTTTGTTGCTCTTCTCCGCATTCTTTCTGGAATGAGCTCCCCCCGGAGACACGGAGGATCCCGGATTTGTGCACCTTCCGCCGCGCTATGAAGACCTTTTTATTCCACCAGGCGGGCTTGGCCTAATCTTTTCCTTCTTTTTAATATGTACATTTTAATTTGCTTTTAAATTATTGGGGTGTTTTAATTTGTCTGGGCCAAAATGATTTAATTCGATTTTATCTGGTTTTTAAATTTTTTATATTTATGTATTTTATTGTTTGGCTGTTCACCGCCCTGAGTCCTTCGGGAGTAGGGCGGTATACAAATAAACTAAACTAAACTAAACTTTCTAGAGTCTCAGCATCTTCTCTGTATTGTGGTGACCCCAACTGGTCTTACCAAGGCAGTATATGGCAGTAATGATACTTCACACTATCTTGTTACCATTCCTCTGTTGATGCAGATTTTTTGACTCTTTTGAGAGGAGTATCATATCTTAAGAGCTTTTGACTTGCTACTCTTCCACAAATCCCATTTTTACCTAATGATCTAATGACCCTCGGATTGTGGAGTCATGGAGACTGCTTTTATTCAAAGTTAAGAAGAGAGCTCTTATATTCCCTCAAGTCACAATGTTTGTGACTTTTTTGGATGATTGTATTCTGTGCCCTGTGAGAGTGATTTTGACTGGACAGTCTTATAAAGATTTTTAGTTGTGTTACTATTCTATTTTATTAACCACCCAGAGCCATGGGTGGTATTCACTTAGTGTATTTTGGGGAGTATAAGACGTACCTTTTCCCCCCCAAAAAAAGAGGGTGAAAATCTGGGTGCGTCTTATACTCCGAATGTAGCCCTGCCCAGCTTCTCAAACGGAGGTTTCAGAGGCTGAAAAAAGCATCAGAAACGAAGCTTCAGAAAAAAAAACCTACAAACAGAGCTTCAGAAAAAAAGCCTCCGAAACAGAGCTTCATAGGCTTTTTTTTTTAAAGCTCTGTTTCGGAGGCTTTCAGAGGCAGAAAAAAAAAGCAAGGCACAGAGCTTACAACCAACAAACCTATTGCTAAAATTCACCTCTGGGAACAGCTGATTGGGGGTATTCCGGGATCTACCTGCCAATCAGCTTTTTTCTTATTTTCCTCCCCAAAAACTAAGGTGCAGCTTGTACTCTGAAAAATACGGTACCTTCGCTACCAATTCGCTAATGTGAGCACACGCACACGTGCTTCGCTTGCCTGTGCCATCTCTGCGCATGTGCACAACCTGTGCATGCGAGTAGGTCACGCATTACATCTGGGTGGGTGGGTGGAACCTCCCACAGTCGCCACTACCGGATCCTGTGATCTGGAGAGAACCGGCTTAATACCACCACTGGCGCAAACACATCAATTTATTAAATACGTAGGTAATTCATTATTTTCTCAAATCTTTTCCATTTCAAGACAGTATTCTTTGACTGTAGAGCAGCAGATCTCCAGAGCTTCAGAAATGGGCTGCACAGGTAGTCCTCGCTTAACGACTTGCCATTTAACCATTGTTCCAAGTTATGAAGGATGCTGAAAATGATTCATGGCCATTGTTCTGTCCCTGGAACCCACACACACTCCCACAGACAGCCCAGAGTTAATAAGCCACACGACAAAACTCTTTGAAGATAAAGCTGGCAGCAACCCAGTGGCTAGCTGCCAATTCAGACTTTACTCACACAAAACAAAGATTAGACTGCAAGCATTCTGATAAAACAGGCAGAGTTTCAACAATACAAGGATTAATCCAAATGCAGTCCGATAAAGCAGGCAAAGTCCAATAATGCAGAGATCATGGAATATTTCCAGTTTTTGCTTGTCACAAACTGAACTGGCCACCACACCCACATTTATACCCTGTGGGGTGTGGTCCAGTGACTCAGCTAATCTCTGGCACGCCTTCCCTTCTGCTGTGCAAGCTTCTCCCTGCTCCTCTGTTGCTGGTCCAGCCAGCACTTATCTTCTTCATCGCTGTCCACCTGTGGCTGCGGGGACATGCTTGGCTCTGAGCCTATTGTTTGGCCTTCAGTGTCCTCCGGAGGCATTGCCAGAGAGGAGGGTCCTGGAGAGGGAGGCCTTGCCAACTCCTCTCCCTCACTCCCAGAGTCTGCATCTGTCGATAGCCCATGGTCAGGCAACGGAGCCACAACACCCATCCTCAAAGTTATGACTGCCACAACCTCTTTGTGGTCACATTTCAGGTGCTTGACAAAGAGCTCCAGAGTAGAGCTGAAAGAGACTTTGGAGAACTTCTCATCCCAACCTCCTGCTCAAACAGGAGACCCTGCTTGTGGTTGCTTGTTTCCAGAAATGAAAACACCCCCCCTCCCCAGTCTTTGACTAGTGAATGATGTCCATCTAGAATCTGTGCAGGGAGAACCTCACTGAGATGAAAAGAGCTAAAGTCTAGATCAGGGGTGTCAAACTCAAGGCCTGGGGCCTGGATTGTGGCCCACGGGGTCACCCAGGAAACAGCGAAGGACTGGCCTGCAGTGCTTCTGCCAATGAAAATGGAGCTCAGGAGGGCCCTTCCGAGCTCCGTTTTCACTGGCAGAACATTGCAGGAGGCCGTCACAGCCAAAAACAGAGCTCCGGAGCCAGTTTTTGCTGGTAGTGTGCTCGGGGCCCCCACAGGCACCCCCGACATGAGTGACATCGAGCTAGCTATGCCCATCCTGGGTACACCTACCCTGTTCCCCCGAGGTCAAACACAACCATGATGTGGCCCTCAATGAAATCGAATTTGACACCCTTGGTCTAGATCAGGGGTGGGCAATTGTGGCTCTTTTACAACCTGTGGACTTCAACTTCCAGAATTCCCGAGACAGCCAAGCTGTCTCAGGAATTCTGGGAGTTGAAGTCCACAGGTTGTAAAAGAGCCACAATTGCCCACCCCTGATCTAGATCTATTTAGCACAGTCCTGATTGATGATTGAAATACATACACTTGTTTTTCTATATCATCCCACTGACTGCACGTTGGGTAACAGAATAAGTGAAATAAGCGTTTTGAGACTGTGTGTTCCCTGTCACTTCCTTTCCTTATCTATAGGCCACAGGAGTGGTGCTGTCAGCGCAAAGAACTGGAACCATTCATTAAATTCAAGCACAAAAGATTTATTATTACAGCCCATAGTCAACGAACAGCCTGCACTAAATTGGCACTAGACAAGGGTAAATGGAATTCGAGGGAGGCTGAACTTGGATCCCTTGTGACAAGGCATAGACTCCAAACTGATGACGTATTTAACTCTTTCCACCAGCTCTGAATGCTCTTCTCCTAAATCTGCTGAAATTCAGTGACAAAGATATGCAAAAATTCAGAAAATAGGAGGCATATATTTTTTTTAATTACCAAGTCCACCATTCTGCAAGTCAATCATCCATCCATCCATCCATCTTCAGAGTCCCTATTGAGTCTTCTTTTTAGTCATGTTGCAAATACTGTTTTAGGAGCCGAGGTGGCGCAGTGGTTAGAGTGCAGTACTGCAGCTACTTCAGCGGACTGCTAGTTCAGCAGATCAGCGGATCAAATCTCATCGGCTCAAGGTTGACTCAGCCTTCCATCCTTCCGAGGTGGATAAAATGAGGACCCAGATTGTTTTTTTATTTTTATTTATTTTATTTCAAATTTATATACCACACCTTCTCCCGAGGGACTCAGGGCGGTGTACAGCCAGCTAAAAACATACAATACAAACATATTGCCCCCAAAGATTGTTGGGGGCAATATGCTATTTAGTATACTGTCTTTGGTGTAAGCCGCCCAGAGTCCTCGGAGAGTGGGCGGCATAGAAATACGAATAATAATAATAAATAGTCTGGGCAGGCATGTTACTTTTGCTGTGTTTTGAACTTACATGTTGCATAGATTGTAAACCCTCCAGTGTCTTTCTGGAATTGGGCACACTTATTAAATCTAATAAATATATCAATGAGTATAACCTTTATAGCAATTGGATTAAAGCAGATGGTCTGAACTCAAAAATAACACCGAAATGGGTCATCTCATGATTCATTTTTTTTCCCCCTTAGTAACCTTTCTTCAAATATCAAATATCATCATCCCATCCACAATGTAAAGTCTCTGCATTAGCAACCAGCCGGTCATCCAATTGGCAATGGATGGAAACTAATGAAGGAGAGAAGCAGCCTAGAACTAAGGAGAAATTTCCTGACAGTGAGAACAATTAACCAGTGGAACAAACTTGCCTCCAGAAGTTGTGAATGCTCCAACACTGGAAGTTTTTAAGAAGAGGTTGGATAACCATTTGTCTGAAGTGGTATAGGGCCTCTGCTGGCGAGCAGAGCTCTCTCTGTGGGCATACAAGCCGTCGCCCAGCTCAGTTCCACCATGCAAACCTGCATGTATGCCTCCTGCCAGCCAGCTGATTTTTGGGATGTGGGTGGGGGCGCATGCAAGAGACATGGGTGCATGTGTGTGTGTGCATGCGTGGGGGCAGAGCGCGAGGGGATGCAGCGTGCCCCCCTCAACCGCTCATTTTTGGGCCGAGGATGTAAACCCGGAAGTAACCTGTTTTTGACCCTCTGCACATGCACAGGCTGTACACTGCCCTGAGTCCTTTGGGAGAAGGGCGGTATAGAAATAAAATTATTCTATTATTCTATTCTATTCTATTCTATTCTATTCTATTCTATTCTATTCTATTCTATTCTATTCTATTCAAAATCGCATGTGACGCACGCACTTCCGAACCGGTAGGGAAGGTAAGTAAATTTCACGCCTGGAATTGATGACCATTTTTCACACTTATGACCGTTTCAGCATCCCCCACGGTCATATGATTTCCATTCGGATGGTTGACCAATGACTCAGATTTATGACATTCGCAGTGTCCCGGGGTCACGTGATCCCCTTTTGCGACCTTCTGACAAGCAAAGTCAAGGGGGAAGCCCGATTCGCTTAACAACGGTGTTACTAACTTAACGGCGGCAGTGATTCACTTAACAACTGGGGCAAGAAAGGTCATAAAAGCGGGCAAAACTCACTGAACAAATGTGTCTCACTTCGCAACGTAAAGGTTGGGCTCGATGGTGGTCGTAAGTTGAGGACTACCTATATTTTATCATTTTGGTTAAAGCAATGGGTGGCACAGGTGTGTCCAGGAAGCTGAAGATGTTCCTGCTACAGCCTCAAAACTGCAGACAATATTTGGATCAAAATCTGAAATTGCTTCCAAAATCCTTTCAATCTGATTTTTTCTTCAGATTTCAATTTCTTCAGAACATGAGGACTAGAGATAGGAATTGGATTTGGTCTTCCAGTTTGGACTTTACCAAGCTGTTTCTACATCCTTTCTTATTAGATATAAGACTTTAATTTATCATCAATAACTTTTTGTCAAAGTTATTTGCGGACCACTAATATGAATTTTTTAAAAAAAGATAAATAGTATTTAGTGCAATTTAGTGCAAAATAAAAAAATGCAAATAATTTTTCTGCAGACCACCAAAATTTTCTCACGGATCACTGGTTGGTGACCATTGAGATAGAAGATAGATAAATAATAGGTGATAGATAGTTAACAAATGACAGATAGATCGATCGATCGATCGATAGATAGATAGATAGATAGATGATAGATAGATAGATAGATATTGTAGATAGATAGATGGATGGATAAATGATAGATAGATAGATAGATAGATAGATAGATAGATAGATAGATGATAGATAGATAGATATACTGTAGATAGATAGAGATAGATGATGGATGGATGGATAAATGATAGATAGATAGACAGATATAGATGATTGATAGATGGATAGAAGATAGATAGATAGATAGATAGATAGATAGATAGATAGATAGAGATAGAGAGATGATATTGATAGATGGGTAGATGGAGAGAGATAGATGATAGATAGATAGATAGATAGATAGATAGATAGATAGATAGATAGATAGATAGATAGAGTCTTAGAAAGATTTATTTGACAATAGTGCATAATCATAAAAAGTTTGGACACTGGTGATACATATAAACCATACTTTTACCCCCAAACTTTTAAAGAAATAATACCTTTACTTGGAAATGATTCAAATTAGTAGGAGGTATGAGCTGGAAATACAACAAAGCGTTTTTCTTAAGAGTGATTTTTAATCCTCTTCCATCTTGCAAGAAAAAAAACCCAAGACAAAATGTATAAATCTAGTTGGTGAAAGGCAGATGAAAAATAATTCTATTAGTCAGCCGAAGAAGAGAAATAGGAATTGCTTCAATCTTCAACTGAGCACAGCAAGCAGCCTTTTAGAAATGATTTTACGTTAATAAAAAGAACGATATTCCCTCTGAAGGCTAAACTTCATGTGCTATGATTCATACGGTTGACCTAAGATGAAAAATTATTTTTCTCACAAAAAGCTAAAGGAAGGATTTCACCGTATACTTTTCAGAACAATAGGAAAAATACACACACAAGAAATGAATATATCCGGACAAAATGCGTATAAAATGGATGAAGATTACAGACAAATCTCTATTGAATAGATTGCTTGGAAGAAGCTTATTTCCAAGAGCCACGCTTACAAAATTGCACATATTTTTTTTAAAAAAGTATTTTCTACACTCTTCTGTCAGTGCAGTGGTCCTTGTTTAGCAACTGCCTTATTTAGCAACTGTTCACGCTTCAGATTCAGATTAACAGAGTTGGAAGGGACCTTGTGGGTCATCTAGTCCAACCTCACACCCAAGCAGGAGACCCTATAGCATTTCTGACAAATGGCAGTCCAGTCTCTTCTTGAAAGTCTCCAGTGATGAAGCTCCCACAACTTCTGAAGGCAACTTCTGTTCCATTAGTTGATTGTTCTCACTGCCATAAAATGTCTCCTTATTTCCAGGTTGAATCTCTCCTTGTTCAGTTTCCATCCATTATTCCTTGTCTGGCCTACAGGTGCTTTAAAAAATAGCTTGACCCCCTCCTCTCTATGGCAGCCCCTCAAATATTGGAAGACTGCTATCATGTCTCCCCTGGTCCTTCTCTTCACTAGACTAGCCATGCCCAGTTCCTGCAACCGTTCTTCGTATATTTTAGGCTCCAGTCTCCTAATCATCCTGGTTGCTCTTCTCTGCACTTTTTCTAGAGTCTCAACATCTTTTTTATAGTGTGGTGACCAAAACTGGATGCAGTACTCTGGGTGTGGTCTTACTAGGGCTTTATAGAGTGGTATTAATACCTCCCTTGATCTTGATTGTTGTTGTTAGTTGCGAAGTCATGTCCGACCCATCGCGACCCCGTGGACAACGTTCCTCCAGGCCTTCCTGTCCTCTGCCGTTCTCTGGAGTCCATTTAAGATCATGCCAACTGCTTCAGTGACTCCATCCAGCCACCTCGTTCTCTGTCGTCCCCGTCTTCCTTTGCCCTCAATCGTTCCCAGCATTAGGTTCTTCTCCAGGGAGTCCTTCCTTCTCATTAGGTGGCCAAAGTATTTGAGTTTCCTCTTCAGGATCTGGTCTTCTAAAGAGCGGTCAGGGTTGATCTCCTCTAGGACTGACCGGTTTGATCGCTTTGCAGTCCAAGGGACTTGCAGGAGTCTTCTCCAGCACCAGAGTTCAAAGGCCTCCATTCTTTGGCGCTCAGCCTTTCTTACGGTCCAACTTTCACAGCCATACATTGCAACGGGGAAAACCATAGCCTTGACTGTATACACTTTTGTTGGCAGGGTGATGTCTCTGTTTTTTAGCATGCTGTCTAGATTTGTATCCCTCTGTTAATGCAATTTAGGATTGCATTGGCTTTTTTGGCTGCTGCCACACACTGCTGGCTCATATTTAGCTGGTTGTCCACTAAGACTCCAAGCTCCCTGTTAAGGATATTGTTGTGTTACCAACCAGCAGAGTAAGTGCACAGAGAAACGGTACTGAGAGCAATGAATACAATACATACAAACTGGTTTAACAAAGCTTTTACTTTGTAGTGAAAAACAATTGCATAGTCTTTTAGTCAATCCAAGTCTTTAGCCATTCAAATCAGTCCGAAGTTACAGATATCTTCTTACCATACAAACAGCAGTAGGTAATAAACAGCAATTCAACACTGGTAACAAATCACGATGGTAGCAGATCCATCCACGATGAGAGCTTCTTCATACGACGGTAACAGTTCCAACCAGCAAGTCAAGCAGTAAGTCAAGCAACAATGACTATAGCTCGGCTCTCTCCTTATATATACTTTACACTAGTAATTATCCACTTAAGATAAGTGAAGTCAGCAGTGCAATGACTCAACAGTACAATTAGGATACTTGCAGTCAGCAGTCAGTCAGCAGTCAGTTACAATGACTCATCAGTACAATTACTCAGCATTACATCTTAAAGTTACAGAATACATTTAAAGTTATAGAACACATCTATTGCTTGAACAACTTGTTAGACTTATACCATATCCTAACACTCCCTCTCACAGACACTGCTACTAAACCTGGTTTCACCCAGTCTGTATGTGTCCTTTGGGTTTTTCTTGCCTAAGTGTAAGAAAATTTTGTTAGATAGACTTACAACAGTGATAAAGAAGTCCCTTGGGAACAATCCTCACATTTGCGAACTTTGCAAGCGTGTAAACTAAAGAAAGCTGAAGCACAATTGTGAGCAACCTTCTTGTTTCACTTGGCAGCCGCTTCACTTAATGATCAAGATGCCAGTCCCAATTGTGGTCACTAAACAAGGACTACCTGTTTTTGCTCAAACAAAAATTCAGTGGAAGATGAAATTATTAAGAAAGTTATGGAATGTGCTGAAATGAGTAAATTGACATTTGAAATTGGAGAACAGGAAGATAAGCAATATTATAGGGTATGGGATTTATTTTATCAATGGCTAGATAAGAAAGCATGGAAATGAAGTGTGAAATATGAAATAAATGTAATAATAAAATATATGATATGGTTTTTTGGGGGGGAAATGCCATTGTTAAATAAATATTAAATGAGAATAATAACACAATGAGATATAATAAATTGACAAATAACTTGTAAATTTTGGATATGGGATTAAGCACACAAGATTTGTAACCAATCAACACACTTTCTGTAATTGTAATGGATGATGGTTGTTTTTATGTTTTGTTTAAAAAAATATTTTTTTTAAAAAAAAGCAAAAATTCAGTGGTCCTCGATTTACAACAGTTCGTTTACTGACTGTTTGAAGTTACAACGGCACTGAATAAAGTGACATGACCATTTTTCACTCTTACGACCATTGCAGCGTCCCCACGTTCATGTGATCAAAATTGAAATGCTTGGCCACTGACTCCTATTATGACGGTTGCAGTGTCCCCAGGGTCACATGATCCCCTTTCGCGACCGTCTGACAAGCTCAAAGTCGATGGGGAAGCCAGATTCACTTAGCAACCGTGCTCCTAACCTAACAACTGCAGTGATTTACCTCACAACTGTGGCGAGGAAAGTCGTAAAATGAGGCAAGATGCAGCTGACAAATGTCTCAGTTTTTCAATGGAAAGGTTGGGCTCCATTGTTGTCGTAAGTCAAGGACTACTTCAGCGGTGGGTTTCAAATTTTTTAATGCCGGTTCTGTGGGTGTAGCTTGGTGGGCGTGTTGTGGCTTGGTGGGTGTGGCTTGGTGGGCATGGCAGGGGAAGGATACTGTAAAATCTCCATTCCCACCCCACTCCAGGGGGAGGTTACTGCAAAATCCCCATTTCCTCCCGATCAGCTGGGACTCGGGAGGCAGAGAATAAATGAGGGCGGGGCCAGTCAGAATTTTTACTACCAGTTCTCCAAACTACTTAAAATTTCCGCTACCAGTTCTCCAGAATTGGTCAGAACCTGCTAAAATGCACCTCTGGACTACTTGTATTGTAGTTCTGCCTTAGACTCTAGGCAGTTTACAGCATAATAGAAGACCAGTAATTAAGAGCAGAATCATCAATTATTGTGGCTGGCATTTAAACTCCCTTTCTAAGAATAAATAGTTGGTTTTTTAAAAAAAATTGAAGTCCCTTCAAAATTTTCAACCCTTCTGCGGAAAACAACAGAACCATTTCCAAAAGTGGTTTTCGTGTTTTCCCTTATTTTTCCCTTATTATGAACACAGTTGTTAAGATCTGAACCATCGATTGAAAATTGGATGATGGCCATCTGTTTCCTCGTGAGTTCTCTCAAAATGTCTTTCTGGCTACCCTTGAGATTTTTTTTTTAATTTAATTTAATTTTATCCAGGCATGAGCCTCCAATTTTGCTTTGAATTTCAATGACATTAGCTTTGTCGAGCTAATATTGCACACACTTCTTAAAACTGTAGAGACGAATAGTAGATTTTAGAAGAAACCCTCCTAATTCTACCACCTCTTACAATATTAGGCAATGCAGTATCGACAGTGGAGATCTTCAAGTTTCTAGGTTCTGGGACTTGATGTTTCTAGGTTCTTCAAGGTCTTGAAATGGACATCTAACATTAAAACCACCAGTAGAGACCTTCACGTTTCTAGGTTCTGGGATTTCCAAGTTTCTAGGTTCTTCAAGGACTTGAAATAGACATCTAACATTAGAACCACCAGTAGAGACCTTCAAGTTTCTAGGTTCTGGGATTTCCAAGTTTCTAGGTTCTTCAAGGACTTGAAATGGACACCTAACATTAGAACCACCAGTAGAGACCTTCAAGTTTCTAGGTTCTGGGATTTCCAAGTTTCTAGGTTCTTCAAGGACTTGAAATGGACACCTAACATTAGAACCACCAGTAGAGACCTTCAAGTTTCTAGGTTCTGGGACTTGACATTTCTAGGTTCTTCAAGGACTTGAAAAGGACACCTTGTTCCAACCTAGGCTTAACGGAATCACAAAACAGACTCCTTGTCCTGAAAAAAACCCTTTTTATTTGGCTAATTGTGAATTCCTCGCATTCACATCCAGCAAAGTCCCGGCAATAAGCCTTTCGAGGTTTAATTGCAACAACAGAACTTTATCAGTCCTTGGATAGTTGCCAGGCCGATAGCTTCCAAGCGCAATGCTATATAATGAAATTCTTGGCAAGGAGTCTCTGTGAGGCACGAACTTAGATAAGCAAATCTTCACTATAATAAACGAACGAATTGTCTCCTGCAAACTCCCCTCCCCTTTTGCTCCTATTTATTCCTTATGGGAGGGGCCATTCAGCGTCCACTTGTGCCTTTACTCCCGAGTCGATCCCTGTTCCTTAATTGTTCCCTTCTCCTGACAGCTCTGCGCATGCCCGCATCGAGAACAGGCTTCAGCTGTTCTTCAGCCTCACTGATCTCCGACTCCGAAGGTAGCTGATAACTGTCAGACGGCCCTGGCCCCCTCTCTGCCTCTGACGCAGAGCCCTCATCAGAGCCCTCCCCAGGCTCCAGGACTGGCCCATGTTCCTCCCCAACCTCTTCACTGTCCGAGTCTGCCGCCAGCACCGCTGGCCGCTGGTGGGCCACAACACACCTAAGATTAGACCCATCATTAAAAAGGCGCAACAAAGGATGTTCTTCCTGCATCAACTCAGAAAGCTCAGATTGCTTCTGATACAGTTTTACAGAGGAATTATTGAGTCTGTCTGTAGAGATGCTCAGTCATCAAAGTCATGGTTGTCCCAAAGGTGCTTTTTCAGGAGGCAACTGGACTTCCTTGGTTTTTTTTGGAAGATGTTTCGCTTCTCATCCAAGAAGCTTCTTCAGCTCTGACTGGATGGTGGGGAAGTCTGTCGTTTGTACCTCAATAACTGTCTGGTTTGACACAGTAACCAAACAGGACAGACACAGACTTCAACAGATAGTTAGGACTGCAGAAAAAACAATTACAACCAGCTTGCCTTCCATTGAGGATCTGTACACTGCACCAGTGATGGGATTCAATTTTTTTTTTACTACCGGTTCTATTTAGGTGCGTCTTATAGTCTGAAAAATACGGTATATATGAAGGCACTTTCCATGCAGTTGTAATGTGTGTGTGTGTTTGTGTGTTTTCCTCCCTTTCTCAGAAGTTGGGATGAATTTTAGGATCCACAATGAAGCAAGACATTGCGATGGTCTCTGGCATCACCATGGGCATTCGGTGAGAAGATTCGAATGGTGTGCCTCGCTTCAAATGACATTTCAGCAGCCGTTCTTCTCAGGCTTCCATTTAAATTCATCCCAGGAAACATGAAACTCAAGGAATCCTGCAGTATTTGTTAATCTATCCTTTCGCTCGAGGCCACCGAAGCAACCAGTGAAGCACCGTTGGAGTTTCTGTCCTTTAACAACTTAGCGCGTTTCTCAATATTCTTTAACTCTGTACAACTCAGCAGGAGACTAATGACGGGAACATCTAACAGGAGAGGCAGAAGGAGGAAAGCTCAGCCAGAGGGAAAAAAAATCTAATTTCATGAGTTTTGCAGAAGCAGAAGAGGAAGGGGAAAAGGAAGGGGAGGAGAAGGAGGAAGAGAAGAAGTAGGAAAGGAAGCGGAAGAAGAGGAAGAAGAGAAAGAGGAGGGAGAGGAAGAGGAAGAGGAAGAAGAGAGAAGGAGGAAAAAGAGAAGAGGAGGAGGAGGAGGAGGAGGGAGGGATAGAAAGGAGGATGGGAAGAAGGAGGAGGAGGAGGAGAAGAAGAAGAGGAGAAGGAGGAATAGAAGGTGGAGGAGGAGGACGACGAATGGGTGGAAAGGGGAAGGGGAAGAAGGAGGAGGAGGAGATGAAGAAGAGGAGGAGGAGGGGTGGAAAGGGGAAGAAGGAGGAGGAGGAGGAGAAAGTGGAGGCGGAGAAGAAGAGGAGGAGGAATAGAATGTGGAGGAGGAGGAGAAGAAGAAGAGGGGGGAGGAGGAGGGAGGGGTGGAAAGGGGAAGGGGAAGGAGGAGGAAGAGGAAGAGGAGAAGGAGAAGAGGGGAGGAGGAGGTGGTGGAAGAGGAGGAGGAGGAAGAGGAGATGAAGAAGAGGAGGAGGAGGAGGAGGAGGAGAAGAAGAAGAGGAGAAGGAGGAGGAGGAGGAGAAGAGGAGGAGGAGGAGAAGAGGAGGAGGAGGAAGTGGGGTGGAAAGGGGAAGGAGAAGGAGAAGGAGAAGGAGAAGGAGAAGAGCAACCTTATTTTACATGCAACTAAATAATGATAGGTAATACAGTTTAACTACTAGCTGATAGTAATTCTGGGGGTATGCATGTGGTGTGTGCATTCTGAACTTGCCCTTTTCGGGATGTGACTTTTGGTTGATATAGGTAGATAAAGGTAGATAAAGGTACAGATGGTTATAGGTATTTCATGACTCTTTCATCTCATTTTCAAAAGATTCACCCTCTGCTCCTAACAAAATAGGGGCCGACTGAATAGGGGAAATCTGAATTTTACAGATTTAACTAGGTCAAATTTCTCCTGCCTATAAACGTAGTTTGCTTTAATTTAGCATTTAAGGTTGATTTACTTGTTGTTGTTTTGTTTCTTATACACTGCCCTGCATTTAACTGTGGAGACACACAGTAAATAAAACTATGGGACATTCCTATGCATAGGTGTGTCCCATAGTTTTATTTACTATGTGTCTCCACAGTTAAATGCAGGGCAATGTATAAGAAATATATATGTATATCTCTATATTCACCCATCCATTTCCCAAACTAGACTTCAGTCCCAGCGTCTCTCTCTCTCTCTCTCCCTCCCTCCCTCCCTCCCTCTCTCTCTCTCTCTCTCTCTCTCTCTCTCTCTCTCTCTCCATCCCCATATCTTATCTTTTCTTTCTCTTTCTTTCTTTCTTTCTTTCTTTCTTTCTTTCTTTCTTTCTTTCTTTCTTTTTCCTTCTTTCTTTTCCTTCCTTCCTTCCTTCCTTCCTTCCTTCCTTCCTTCCTTCCTTCTTTCCTTCCTTCCTTCCTTCTTTTCGTCGTCTTCTTTTGGTGGATGGCTTTGTTTCAATTAAATCTGATCAATTCTTCTTTTATCTTTCCCTCCACCCCTTTTCATTATTTTTCATCAGTGAGGGTTTAATTGTCTGCAGATGGATGGTCATGGTTTGTGGGCTTTAAACGGCCAGCTGGAATGCATTCATTCTTCCCTTGCTTGCTTTACAAGCCATGATCAATATTTAATTCAGATTCCCTGACTGTACGAAATTCTAACAGCCATTCTGGTAGCTTCTCCTGCCCTAGGCTTGTAGTCACTAAACTGGCATTCGTGCTGATTTAGGCAAACCAGCTGCAGCGAGAACCTGCAGTTCTTGGTGCCGATAACATTTCACAATAAAGTGCCTATTAACTGGTTGCCAGGATCAAATTTACAATTTATGGGGCAATATGAGGCTGGAACGCTGGGCAGGAGGTTAGAGAGCCTGCATTCAAGAGCTGTCGTGGAGCAAGGTTGAGTTCCCGTCCTTCACTCCAGCTCCTGCTGAGGACCCTGAAAGGACCTCCATCCCCAATTGGGCAACTGTGATATCACCGTCTAATCCTTTCAGCTTGTATTACAAAACCCTGAGCTGCAAATATTCTCCTTTATTGGTAGGTCAATATTCATTTCACCTGCCTATGCGCTGAGCTTTCCCGTGTTGAAATGTTCCATATTCGCACCGCAATTCTGTCTTTGCAGCTTCAATTTTTCTCTCCCTGCACAAAACCCACCACTAAAAAACCAAAAGGCTTTAATTCATCTAGCCACACCAGTGGCACCCCAGAAGATCCTCGACGCTTCCTCAAGGGCATGTTGAGTGCCATCCAACCTGTTGTGGCCCGTCAGCGGCCTGTGCAGTTAGTAGCTGATTCCGACAGTGAGGAGGCTGGTGTGGTACTGCGCCAGCAGCCTGTGCAGCTGGCGCTCGAGTCAGACAATGAGGAGGCTGGAGAAGATGTGGTGCCAGAGGTGGAGATTCAGCCAGGGCCTTCAGAACCTCCAGAAGCTCCCATAAGTGAAGAGGAAGAAGAGGAGGAGCCTCATCTTGATGCACGAGCACGCAGAGCTACCAAAAGGCAGGAGTGGCTCCTGAGGAGGAGGTCTCCTCGAGAGTAAGGCTTGGGGCTAATTGGCCACTCCCCTAGCCTATTTAAGGAAGGACGACGACTGATGCAATTTGCAGAAAACAACTTCGTTCATATTCCTTTGTGTCTTGATTCCAGAAACGTTTGATTCGGCTCTTGTTTATCTCTTGTCAGTTTTCCTGCAAATTGCTTCTGGGCATTCTGCCAACCACAGTAAGATTACGGTTATCTGAAAGACTGTGCCCCAGAATTGAGTTATTATTCCTTGGACTCTTGTCGGCTGTTAATGAAGTTAAATTAACAGCTTTTGTTCAGAAAAGACTGATTTAAACTGTGCTTGTGTTCGAACAACTACTAAGAAAGCTCATTAGTAGTCCTTATTAAGTAAACTAAGGTTTGTATGGACTTTGTGTGTGGTGCGTTCTTTGGGGTCCGTAGCTGGGGCAGAACACAACCTGAAGGGCCCATCAACTGGCACAATGCCATCGATCACTTTAGCTTGTCTATCCTTGTGGGTTTTTCTTGGTATAAGAGAGGAGTGGCTTACCGTTATCATCTCCCACATATGAAATGATAACTTGACCATTGTCCTAGTGAGCATCTAAGCTGAAACAAACAAAGCCCTTCTTTATATAAGCGGAAATGCCAGCAAATTAACTACATAAGAGAGTCCCTTCTACTAGATGTTGCAAGTTCTAAATTCCATTTCAGTGGTGGGGATTCAGCCAGTTCGTGCCAGTTTGGGCAAACCAATAGTTAAATTGCTGGCTGCCCCACCCCTTCCTGCCCTACCCCTTCCAGGAGTCCCCATGCCCCCCATTTTTGCTCCAGGTAAGTGCAGGAAGGCCTCCTAGGCTCAAAATGGGGTGTGGGAGTGTGGTCCCCCCCCCAGTGGCCTGTTTTTGCTCGCAGGAGGCTTCAGGGAGGACTCCAAGGCCCAAAATGTTCAACCCTGACCTACAAGTATTCTATAGGATGACAGTACTTTTGACATTTTCTCTAGGTTTTGTTGACTTATTCCTCCCAGGAGCATCAACCCACCCACCCCCGATGAATCAGCATAACAGGACTTGAGGGGTTATATAAACAGAGTCCTTGAAAACTGATGAATATTGAGCTTGAAAGGACAATACTAAACCTTTGGTGCATTATTCATTCAGACATGAAACTCAAAGGAAGACGGAGCTCTTAATAACGCTCTCAACCTTGACTAGATAGAATTTAATGTCTGTTTAGCATGCACGACGAAAGCAAAGGAAATCGGAGCGAAAGAAAGAGGTTGCAAATTGGCTATGGTGAATTGTATACGAGTAGCGGTAACGCAAAAGCCAGAGGTGAGTTTCTGGAAAACATTGTGCGATATTCAGAATTAATGTGAAAAAATAAAGAGATATTCTGCAAGGCGATCAGGCTGGATGAATAGGAATAAGATAAAAAAGCATTAAAATAAATGCCCGGGCTATTCAGAAACCCAAGAATGATTGAGAAAAGTGATAAGTGAGTCACAATTTAGAAAAAAAATCTGTTTGTTTGGTTTAAACACCACTTTTCTTGCAAACGCACCTACGGAAAGCATGGTTCCTTTCTTAGTTTCAGCAATTAAGAGGGAATTGGTAAAGGCTTCCATGTGTATTATTGTAGCCCAGGTTGACAAACAGGCAGGCAGAAAATGAGTAAAAGGGTTAAAACCAGTGGTGGGATTCAGCCGGTTCGGGAAAACCAGTAGTTAAATTGCTGGCTGGCCCCAACCCACCCTGCTCCCCCCTTCCAGATGTCACCACGTGCCCCATTTTGGCTCCCAGGTAAATGCAGGGAGGCCTACTAGGCCCAAAATGGGGCGTGAGGTGAAATCCAATTTTTTTTACTACCAGTACTGGGCGTGGCAGGGGAAGGATACTGCAAAATCTCCATTCCCTCCCCATTTCTGGAAGAAGGATATTGCAAAATCTCCATTCCCACCCCATCCTGGGGCCAACTACTCAAAATTTCCGCTACTGGTTTTCGGAACTGCTCAAAATTTCCGCTTCTGGTTCTTCAGAAGGTGGGACTAGAAATCACTGTCTCCTGGTGATTTGCCAAAACTCACCCAGTCAGCTTTCATGCCTAAGGCAGGACTAGAATTTACAATCCCATTGTAATTGGCCCAATCTCACCCAACTGGCTTTCATGCCTAAGGTGAGACTAGAACTCATTGACTCCTACCTTTGGCGCTTGGTGCCTTAACCCCTAGACCAAACTGGCTCTCAAAATACATCTAATGCTCCTTTCTCTTCCTATTTTCCCCACAACAACAACCCTATGAAGTGTGTCGGACGGAGAGAGAATGATTAATTTTGGTAGAGTACTAGAAAGAACACATTGCCCTGAAAATTCTGACAGGATTAATGAGAGGATTATAATAATTGGCTAACTGGAGGGCCCTCAACTCTGCTTAAGATTGTCCATATAGTATTATTTTATTTTATTTTATTTTATTCAATTTGTATCCCGCCCTTCTCCTAGTGGACTCAGGGCGGTGCACAGCCAGAACTAAAACACATACCAATACAAAATTTATTTTTTTTAAAAGAATTATATGACTTTGGCCCAAAATTTAAAACATTCAAACTAAAACCCATTGACAATTTAAAAGGCTAAAAAAAAAGTGGGGGGGTTCACGCTAGCCCTGCTTGATGGAAAAGAAAAGTTTTTAGGGCAGTTTTTAGATCCGATATCCTTCGTATCTCCGGGGGCAAATCATTCCAGAGGGCAGGATCTGCCACAGAGAAGGCCCTCCCCTTGGGGGTCGCCAGCCGACATTGCCTGGCTGACGGCACCCTGAGGAGTTCCTCTCTGTGGGAGCGTACTGGTCGGTGGGAGGCTGTTGGTGGCAGAAGGCGGTCCCGTAGATATTCTGGTCCTACGCCATGGAGCACTTTAAAGGTGATGACCAACACCTTGAATTGCACTCGGAAGACCACTGGAAGCCAATGCAGCTCACGCAGGAGAGGTGTCACATGGGAGCGCCCC
Organism: Arizona elegans; assembly: GCA_022577455.1. Lineage (NCBI taxonomy): Eukaryota > Metazoa > Chordata > Lepidosauria > Squamata > Colubridae > Arizona > Arizona elegans. The sequence continues at coordinate 493,199 of JAKOOJ010000009.1, read as the reverse complement.
CTCGCTCCCATAATCCCATAAAGTATGTGGAAGGAACTAACTTCTACCTTTATTCCCATTGTCCAAAGCACACCAAAATTTCTTCATGATTTGGAGCAGTGGTTCTCTTAACATATATGGATTTTAACTCCTACAATGCTGGCTGGGGAACTCTGGGACTAAATGTCCACATATCTTAAAGTGGTCAAATTTCAGAAACATTGATTTGGAGGAATCCCAAAGCTGCTTTTTCCAAGAGGCAACGGGACTTTCTGGTTTTTCTTTGACGACGTTTTCGCTTCTCATCCAAGAAGCTTCTTCAGCTGAGGAAGCTTCTTGGATGAGAAGCGAAAACGTCTTCAAAAGAAAAACCAGAAAGTCTAATTGCCTCTTGGAAAAAGCAGTTTTGGGACAACCATGAGCTGGATGACTGAGAATCTCCATTGATTTGGAGGAACCTAATTAGATAAATGTCTATGGAGCATCTCCATCATCCAGGTCATGGTTGTCCCACAGGTGCCTTTCCAAAAGGCAGTTGGATTTTCTTGGGTTTTTTTTCCCTCTTGGAAATGTTTTGCTGGAAGTGCAAGCAGGCACAGGGTACTTTTTTCCATGTCTGGTGGCTTTGCCCAAAAATTAGGAAGCATTGGGAAAAAATAAGAATTTGGCTAATAGAAATAACATCAGGAAAAAATAGAACTCAAACCAGAAATTTTTCTACTGGAGATGATTAAAGAAAATTATAAGAAAGAAATAAGGTATTTAATATTACATATAATCACTGCAGCCAGATTGGCACTAGCTCAATATTGGAAAACTGATCAACTGCTAACAGAACAACTGATAATCCAAAAAATCTATAATTGTGTGGAAATGGATAAATTAACATTTGAATTGAAGGATAAGGTAGACTCAAAATATTATATAGCGTGGAATACGTGGTGTGATTGGATAATTTGTAGAAATGAGAGTAAATGTAAAATTCTGTATGATAACAAAAATTAACAAAAATGCACCGTCAATAAGATAACGGATATGTGACCAAAATCACCTTTTCTTTTTATGTAATGTTGTTTGCATTAATATATATGTGTTTTGTATATTCATGGTATAGTATTTTACTTTTATATGTTTAATGAAGTTTGTTTTTAAAATTAATTTTTTTTTAAAAAAAAGGAAATGTTTTGCTTCTCATCCAAGAACTGAAGAAGCTTCTTGGACGAGAAGAGAAACGTTTTCAAGAAAAACAAAACAAAACAAAGGAAGTCCAGTTGCCTTTTGGAAAAAGCACCTTTGAGAGAATTAAAGATTTGCACACCTCACATCCCCAACGGTTGCGAAAAGAGAGATTGTAAGTCAAGGACTAGCTGTATCCCTGAAATCATAGCAAGCTTGTCTAGAGTTATTACTATTTTTTTAAGTATTCAACATTTTGACTTTAATAACCCTTCTGAGGGTTAATCAGAAATATCTGTAGTGCCATAACGAGGACTTCAGAATAGAGGAGAAAAAAGCAACAGAAATGGTTGAGATGTTTATATTCTCCAAAGCAACAATTTCTCTGCCAAAAACAATAATCAGCATGCTTCCCCGATGGGCTATAGATTAGGCTGGCTATACAGAATGGCTCCAATTATGCAGCGGAGTCCGTCACCTTTAACATCTGTCTCTGGGAGATGTAACTTTGGTGCATCTGTTCGCTTTATTAAGCCAATAACAACAGCAGCAACATTGGCGATAACAATATAATGTTATACTTTTTAAATACAATGGCTTTATTTATCCCATACAGTTGTGAAGTTTTTTGGGTTGGAGGGAGGGAGGGAGGGAGGAAGGGAGGGAGGGAAGCAGGGGTAAAATGCTCCCGGTTTGGACCGGATCGCCCGATCCGGTAGCGATGGTGGCGGATGGTTTGGAGAACCGGTAGCAAAAATCCCTGCGCCCTACCACATGCCCAGCTGAGCCGCGCGATCATCAGAGGCTTTTTTTTTTTTTACTTTTAAAAGCATTTTTTCTACAATCTATTCAGCCAAAAAAAAAGCTTTTAAAAGTAAAAAAAAAAGCCTCTGATGATCGTGCGGCTCAGCTGGGATCGTCACAGGCTTTTAAAAGCATTTTTTCTGCAACCTCTTCGGCCAAAGAGGTTGTAGAAAAAATGCTTTTAAAAGAAAAAAAAGCTTCTGCTGATCAGGCAACTAAGCTGTGATCGTCAGAGACTTTTAAAATCATTTTTTTCTACAACCTCTTCAGCCAAAGGAAGGAAGGAAGAAAAAAAGAAAAAGGAGGGAAGGAAGAAAGAAGGAAGGAAAGGAAAGGAAAGGAAAGGAAAGGAAAGGAAAGGAAAGGAAAGGAAAGGAAAGGAAAGGAAAGGAAAGGAAAGAGTGAGGGAGGGAGGGAAGTAAGTAAAAGGAGGTGAGGAAGGAAGGAAAGAAAGAAAAAAGAGGGAGGGAGGTGAGAAAGGAAGGAAGAAGAAAGAAAAGGGAGGGAGGGAAGAAGGAAGGAAGAGAAGGAAAGGAAAGGAAAGGAAAGGAAAGAAGGAAGGAAGGAAGGAAGGAAGGAAGGAAGGAAGAAAGAAAAAAGAAAGGAAGGAGAGAGGGAGTGAGGGAGAGAGGGATGAAAAGGAATGGAATAGAATGGAGGAAAGACAAAAGGAAGGAGGGAAGGAAGGAAGGAGGGAGGGAGGGACAGAAGAAGGAAATGGAATGGGAAGGGAAGGGAAGCGAAGAGAGAGGGAGGGAGCTTGGATTCTTCAATTTTGGTTTTCAGGCTTTAAGGATGAAAGGAAGATACAGGATTTAATGTCTTTGAGTTATGTCAAATGTTCGCTATAATTAAGTTGAAATTTTAGGAAGTTCTTGTATCTCATCTATGAAGATTCTAATAGCCTGGTGAGTAATATCACTGTAAAAGCGAAAAGCAATATCAGTCCATTTCATCAGGTAATTACTGCCCTCGTTCCAATTTCATTTATAATGTGGAGTGTCAAGATAAGCAATTATTTTCTGTCAGATATGAGATCTTTCAGGTAATGCTGAGAAGAAACATTAGATTAGAAGATGGCTTGAAAGGCCTCTCTGGCTCATTCTTCAAATTATTCCCTGTCTTCTTCTAGATAGGCATTCAGAATGGCATAACCTCTCTCTCTTTGTGGTCAGTTTGTTGCTATTAATCACACAGAAAAGTGTCCACCATAAGCGTCCACAGGAGGCAAAGAGGAATTGGGGGAATAACAGAGAAAACATGGACAACAACTTCATCACAACAAAAATTTACTTGGGTCGAAAGTTGGACTCACACCTGTTCTAAAAGAAACACTGATCCAAATACAAATGCAGTCGATTTAAAACATTCATTTAGAATAGAATGGAATGGAATGGAATGGAATGGAATGGAATGGAATGGAATGGAATGGAATGGAATAGAATAGAATAGAATAGAATAGAATAGAATAGAATAGAATAGAATAGAATAGAATAGAATAGAATTTTTATTGGCCAAGTGTGATTGGACACACAAGGAATTTGTCTTTGGTGCATATGCTGTCAGTGTACATAAAAGAAAAGATACATTCGTCAAGAATCATAAGGTACAACACTTAATGATAGTCATAGAGTACAAATAAGCAATCAGGAAACAATATCAATATAAATCGTAAGGATACAAGCAACAAAATTTAGTGACCAGTCGAAGTTAACAATGACACTGAAAAAAGTGACTTAGGACTGTTTTCACACATACAACCCTTGCAGCATTCCCATGGTCACATGATCAACAGTCAGATGCTTGGCAACTGATTTGTATTTATGACGGTTACAGTGTCCCCCGCAGTCACGCAATCAGTGGTGGCTTCGCGCACGATCCTTCCATGCATGCACCCGGCCTTTTGTGCATGGACCTGGCCTTTTGTGCATGTGCCCGGCTTTCCACGCATGCGCCCAGCCTCGAAAACGTGCCTAAATAGAACGGCATAGAGCCGGGGCGGGCTCTCCGCTACCAATTTGCCCGAACCGGTATGAACCGGCTGAATACCACCTTTGCACACGATCCCTTCTGACAAGCAAAGTCAATAGAAGCCGGATTCACTTAATAACTGTGTTACTAACTTAGCAACTGCAGTGATTCATTTAACAACTCTGGGCATGAAAGATTGTAAAATTCACTTAATGACTGCTTTGCTTAGCGACAGAAATGTTGGGCTCAATTGCAGCCATAAATCGAGGACTGCCTGTATAAAGATTTAAGATGAGCAAACTATTAAAAAGTTTTGTATCTTCCCTTTCTTGTGTGTTATAAAACTAAAACCATTGTAAGCTGTTTGTTACTATGTCTGCTAAAGAATCCAGTGATAGGGTAGTTGCTATAAAGTACAGATAGTCCTCGGTTTACAATGGTTCATTTAGTGACAGGTTCAAAGTTACAACGGCACTGAAAAAAGTAATTTATGGCCGTTTTTCGCAGTTACGACCTTTCCAGCATCCCCTGTGATCAAAATTTGGATGCTTGGGAACTGGTTCGTACTTACGACCGTTGCTGTGGGGTTATGTGATCCCCTTTGCAACCTTTTGACAAGCGAAATCAGATTCACTTAACAACCGGGTTACTAACTTAATGACTCCAGCAATTCATTTAACAACAGTGGCAAAGAAAGATCATAAAATGGGGGCAAAACTCACTTAACAAATGTCTTGCTTAGCAACAGAACTATTGGGCTCAATTGTGGTTGTATGTCAAGGACAACGACCACCATTGGTCAGCAAATTTAATAAATAAAATACATTTTATATAAATTGAATAAGTAAAATAAAATCAATAAAGAAGCAACAATCTTCCTTTTTCTCTCTCCGTTCCTTGTTCCCAACTGGTCAAAAGGCTAAATCAATTTTTTTTTTTTTTTTTTGCAATGGAATAGGATGTTGCAGCCTAAAAGCTTTATCATTGATTATTTTTTTTAATGGGGAGGATAAATTCTCGAAGTTCTTTTGTGTTCCATACCTATTCCATTTTAAGTCCTTGAACTGCTATTAGGTTCATTATAATGCCATATGCACCAAACCCTTTTTATTAATCATTTTTTTGGCTTTTGAACCCAAAATATTTCCCAACCTTACCCTAATAGCTAATGTTTGTGAGCATGTGAGAGTTAAGATGAATGGTTACATGAACTGGACATGGCTAGTCTAGTGAAGAAAAGGACCAGGGGAGACATGATAGCAGACTTCCAATATTTGAGGGGCTGCCCTAGAGAGGAGGGGGTCAAGCTATTTTCCAAAGTACCTGAAGGCCAGATAAGGAATAATGGATGGAAACTGATCAAAGAGAGACTCAACCTGGAAATAAGGAGAAAATTTCTGACAGGGAGAACAATCAACCCATGGAACAGAAGTTGCCTTCGGAAATTGTGGGAGCTTCATCACCGGAAGCTTTCAAGGAGAGACTGGACTGCCATTTATCAGAAATGGTATAGGGCTGTGATGTCGAACTTATGACACGCGTGCCCGAAGTGGCATGTGGAGCCATGTCACCTGGCATGTGCTGCATCGCCCGTTCCTTTTCCGGGTTTCTGGCACCCACATGCGCTCTGGACAGCTCCTCTCCTGGGTTGTGACTGAGACGAGCGTGCACGCATGCCAGGGGTGAGTTGTACTTACCTTTACTACCAGTTCGCAACGGGGCTTTGCGCGCACTTCTGCGCGTGTGCAGAAGCTTCCTGATGAAGTCGGGGTTGGTGGGCAGAGCCTCCCTCCGGTTTTACTACCGGTTCTTGTGAACCGGTTCGAACCGGGGGCAACCCACCACTGACGCACATGCTCCAGTGGTCGGTTCCAACTGGCTTTACTACCGGTTCTCTTCGTGCACGCGCGTTAGGTATCTGCCCAGCTGAGGTGCGGCAATCCACTCTGCCGCACCTATCAGCTGGGCTAAAAAAGAAGAAATAAATGTAGGAATAAAACAGGGGCAGGCAGGAGGGCCCAGCTCACAGACAAAGAGAACTGGTTCTGTGACGTCACATCGTCACTGTTACCAGCTCAGGCGAACCGGGTCGAACCAAGAGGAACCCACCACTGACGCGCTCCCTTTTTGGCACTTGGTACCGAAAAGGTTCGCCATCACTGGTGTAGGGTCTCCTGCTTGGACGGGGGGTTGGATTAGATTTTATTTTATTTATTTATTTTATTTTATTTTGAATTTGTATACCGCCCTTCTCCCTGAGGACTCAGGGCGGTGAACAGCCAAATAAAAACATCAAATACAAATATTAAAATACAGTTAAAAATATATATAAATTTGGCCCCATTAATTAAAACGATAAACAAAACAATTAAAAAACACTTAAAAAGAATTAGGCCAGCCCGGCTTGTTGGAAAAAGATGACCTACAAGGTCCCTTCCAACTCTGTTAATCTGTAAGATGGCAACATGCTCATGATTAAATCAGATCCGACATTATGGCTAATTCTGAGAGCTTTCGCGAGTTCTTTTTGTCAAATATCTTTGTCGAGGACATGATGATAGTCTGATTAAAGGGCCATTGTAAATCACTCCAGCGAAAAGGACAAAATTGTTCCTTCCAGCGCGGTGATCAAAACACACCTGAATGTGAATATTCTCACGTGGACTCCCAATCTTTCTCATAGGGTTTCATTTCTTCCACTCAACAAAAGGACGAAAGACGTCATTACAAAAAGGTAATAGGCACTTCCAGCAATCATAGAAGGCCATTTCTAAGGAGTCACGATGGCGCAGTGGTTAGAGTGCAGTACCGCAGGCTACTTCTGATGACTGCCGGCTGCCTGCAAATTTGGCAGTACGAATCTCACCAGGCTTAAGGTTGACTCAGCCTTCCATCCTTCCGAGGTGGGTAAAATGAGGACCCAGATTGTTGTGGGGGGCAATAGGCTGACTCTGTAAACCACTTAGAGAGGGCTGTAAAGCGGTATATAAGTCTTTTTTTTTATTGAAAAGTTTTACAAAAAAACAAAAATTTTCTTCCCCCCCATATTCCCCCCACCCTTTCCCTCCCCTCATCCCACCCTCCCCCCCAGACTTCCCAGAGCAAAATACAAGGTGTTTCATTTAACAATCATAAACTAGATTAACCTACTTATCCTCAGACTACTAACTCCTCCCCGAAACCTTAACTCCGCTATAGATAACATAATACTTCTAATACTTAACGTTCATTCATAAGCTATTTGATATTTTCTTGTCTGATACTTATTTTGAATATAGTCAATCCATCTTCTCCATTCCGATACATATCTTTCTTGTGTATAGTCCTTCAAGTACGCTGAGATTTTTGCCATTTCTGCTAGGTTCGTTACTTTCAGTATCCACTCTTCAATAGTAGGCAAAGAGTCCTTCTTCCAATATTGAGCTACCAACAGCCTAGCTGCTGATATTAAGTTCAAAATCAATTTAGTCTCTGATACTGTACAGACCATAGTAATACCCAATAGGAACAATAAAGCAGTATATAAGTTTTAAGTGCTATTACTATTTCAAAGACTAGGGGTGACATGATAGCACTGTTCCAATATCTCTCGAGGAATTATGTCTGACTTCTGAAGAAGTGCTTATAAACCCCGTAAGTAAAATAATCCAGGTAGTTTTCCACTTTCAACAGCTTGGTTAGTGACTGTTCAAAGTTACAATGGCACAGGGAAAAGAAAAGGGGATTTATGACCATTTTTCACACAGACGACAATTGCAGCATCCCCCATGGCCACACGATGAAAATTTGGCCACTGACTCATATTTATGACGGTTTGCAGTATCCGGGGTGTGTGTGTGTGTGTCACGCGATCCCCTTTTGGCGACCTTCTGACAAGCAAAGTCAATGGGGGAGCCGGATTCGCTTAACAACCGTGTGACTAACTTAAGAACCTCAGGGATTTACCTCACAACTGTGGCAAGAAAGGAGGTAAAATGGGCCGAACTGACTACTCTGATTAATTTTTTTTTAAAAAAAAACCCGTAAGTCCTTTTGTTTCCAGATAGAAAACCGCTTCAGAATTTCGTGCTTGATGCAGAAAAGAATGTTATTTTGATTTTGGGTTTTACAGGTGAGATTGATAGATCTTTATAAAGAACAGCTTGTTATTATTATTATGGAAAAACAAAAAGCTGTGATTTGAGGTTAATGCCCTATTCTATTGTAACAGAGAGGGTCGGAAGTCAATGCTCCTTTTTCTTTTCTTTTCCCTACATTTCCCCACTTCTCCCTCCCCCTTCCCCTCCCCTTTCACTGCTCCTTTGTTTTCTTTTGTATTTGGGGTTTTATAATATTTATAACCTAATAAAAAAAACTGTTTGAAACAACTAACTTAAGAACTGCAGATATTCACTTCACTCTGGCAAGAACATTCGTAAAAATGGATAGTATTCAGTGAGTTCGTACCAGTTCGCCCGAACCGGTAGCGGAAATTATGGGTGCCACCCCCACCCCGCCCCTCTGCCCCGACTCTATGCCATCCTATTTAGGCACGTTTTTGAGGCCGGGCCCATGCGTGAAAGCACATGTGCACGCGCTCACAATTACGAACCGGTAGGAAAAGAAAGTGGATATTACACCTGGGCAAACCTCCCTTAACAAACGTCTTACTAGAAATAGAGAATAATAAATACAGGGGAACATCTAAAAACTGTAAAATATGTATATAATAAATATATAGAAATGTATAAACATAAGGCTATTAGTGTTAGAAAATACAATGTAACCAAAGAAAAAGGGACAATGAAGAAAAAGAAATAAGAGAGATATGAGGGGAAAGATACAAAACGGAAAGAAAACTACCAGGAAACATTGTTTAAAAAAGAGGATATGTTTATATGTTGTATGATATGTGTTTGTCATATTGTGTTATAATAAAATATTAAATTTTTTAAGAAAAAACACAAACATCTCACTTAGCAACAGAATTTTTGGGCTCGGTTGTGGCCATAAGTCGAGGACTACCTGTTTTCATCCAACGATCATTAGGTTATCACTGACTGCAAAGATGTCACACCGCCTCCCCCTAAATATAGTAGCTTAGATTTTAGCTCTTAGCCTAGATTTTTCTGGTTCTCGTAGTAAGAAAGCGTTTGGTTTGTTAAATGCAGTTAATGCATTTAACTCAGGGGCGATATCCAGCGGGTTCTGACAGGTTCTGGAGAACCGGTAGCGGAAATTTTGAGTAGTTTGGAGAACTGGCAAATGCCAACTCTGGCTGGCCCCAGAGTGGGGTGGGAATGGAGATTCTGCAGTGTCCTTCCCACAGGAGTGGGTTGGGAATGGGGATTTTGCAGTATCCTTCCTCTGAGTGGGGAGGGAATGGAGATTTTGCAGTATCTTTCCCCTGGAGTGGGGAGGGAATGGAGATTTTGCAGTATCCTTCCGCTGGAGTGGGGAGGGAATGGGTATTTTGCAGTATTCTTCCCCCAGGAGTGGGGTGGGAATGGAGATTTTGCAGTATCCTTCCCCTGGAGTGTGGAGGGAATGGAGATTTTGCAGTATCCTTTCCTCAGGAGTGGGGTGGGAATGGAGATTTTGCAGTATCCTTCCCCTAGAGTGGGGAGGGAATGGAGATTTTGCAGTATCCTTCCCCTGCCAGGCCCACCAGGCCACACCCACAGAACGGTAGAAAAAAAAAAATTGAATTCCACCACTGATTTAACTGCAATTAATATGAAAAAAAAACCCCTGCAATATTGCATCAAACAAATAGCAGAAGCAAATATTAAACATTAAGCAAAGCCGAACATTGCTATAATTAAACTCCAGTTCTCTCTAAAGCGATAGTTAAAGATACATAAAGCTTTACAAGACTACCCAGATGGAATTGGTTTAGATATTATGCAGAACTTTATTCAAGTAAATATTCTTTAAGGTGGCATTAGGGAGTCTCTGTGATTAAATAAAAATATATTCAACGAGAGAAAAAAGGCAGGATTTATTCATTTGAAACGTGCACCACAGGATGCATTGCTGGCTTGGTACAGATAGATCTGCTTTTATTTCTTTATGTATTTATTAGTTGAATTGATGTCTAAAAAAAAAAAAACACCACTCGGAGGAAATCCCCCAAAGAATAGAATTGTAAAGGAAAACACAGAAGAAATTTACAAGCATTATAAAATGGAAGACTGTAAAGAGAAAAAAAAATTAAAGCAACATTACTTTGGTATTTCACGCTAAAGTCTCCTGCAGAAATTTGAGGCTTCAAAACCAGAATTAAGATCAAATCAATATTCAGTGTTAGCCCTGATGAGGTTAGCTAGTTTGGTAATGAGATGCCTGCAAGGAAACTACCAAGGACCCCACAGTTCAATCGTGAGCTACAAATATTCTCTTCTTTCAATGTTTTCCTCAGTTTGCAGTTTAACACTGTCAGGACTGACATAAATTTTCTTTTCTTTTTCCCTTCCCTTCCCTTCCCTTCCCTTCCCTTCTACCTCCTCCTCCTCCTCCTCCTCTTTCTTTCTTTCTTTCTTTCTTTCTTTCTTTCTTTCGTTCATTCTTTCTTTCTTTCATTTTCTTTTTCTTCCTTCCCTCCCTCCCTCCTTTTTTTCTTTCTCTTCTCTCTCTCTCTCCCTCCCTCCCTCTCTTTCTTTCTCTTTCTACAAATGTTCTTTCAATGTTTCAAGAAACAAATATTCTTTCAATGTTTTCCTCAGTTTGCAGCTTAACACTGTCAGGACTGACATAAATTCCCTTTTTTCCCTTCCTTCCTTCCTTCCTTCCTTCCTTCCTTCCTTCCTTCCTTCCTTCCTTCCTTCCTTCCCTTCCCTTCCCTTCCCTTCCCTTCCCTTCCCTTCCCTTCCCTTCCCTTCCCTTCCCTCCCTCTCTCTCTCCCCCCTCTCTTTCTTTCTTTCTCTTTCTACAAATGTTCTTTCAATGTTTCAAGAAACAAATATTCTTTCAATGTTTTCCTCAAGTTGCAACACTGTCAGGACTGGCATAAATTCTCTTTTCTTTTTCCCTTCCCTTCCCTTCCCTTCCCTTCTCCCTCCTCCTCCTCCTCCTCCTCCTCCGCCTCCACCTCCTCTTTCTTTCTTTCTTTCTTTCTTTCTTTCTTTCTTTCTTTCTTTCTTTCTTTCTTTCTTTCTGTCTTTCTGTCTGTCTTTCTGTCTGTCTGTCTTCCTTCCTTCCTTCCTTCCTTCCTTCCTCCCTCCCTCCCTCCCTCCCTCCCTTTCTTTCTCTTTCCTTTCTCTTTCTTTCTTGTCATTATCCATCCAAACTTTTCTTCCTCCTAATCCTTCTGCGGATAATCAGTTTATATCATCTTTTCTTCTTTAGGACTTGTTCTCATTCAAACAACTGTGAGAAAGCATCCTCTCCCTTTCCTTTATTAAACTTGTATTTCTTTCGAACCTCGATTTCTTTTTGTGTGTATGGATACAATAGGGATGCACGCTACACTGGTCGGCAAAATAATTAAAATTTCCTCCTCTCCTCTTTCACCAGTTCATGTTGACAAGCCCCCAGCTCATGCCGATGCATCAGTATTTATTAACATGACCCCTTGTGAGAGAAAGATAAATGGAAGAGGGCATGAAAATGATCCCAGTGTTCACACAAAGTGCCCATTAGTTCGAAGAGCAGCTTGGCAACAAAATAAAACAGGCAATTTGTGTCGTCTGGAGGAGGCTTTTAATTAAATTTTTCAGCTAAATTTTACCTAATTATAAGTAATGGAATTCAGAAAATATATATACCGTGTTTCCCCGAAAATATGACATGTCCTGAAAATAAGGCCAAGCCTGATTTTTGGGGTGGGTGTAAATATTATTTATTTATTTTATTAAACTGGTATGCCGCCCTCTCTCCCAAAGGACTCAGGGCGGCTCACGACAATAGAAAAAACACATAAAATTCAGTATTCAAATATAAAAACCAATAAAATCCCCTTTAAAATACCCCTTCAGTCCAATCCGGCCAGGCCAAATAACCATGTTTTGAGGTCACGGCGGAAAGAGCGAAGGTCAGGGGCCACCTGGAGGCCCAGGGGAAGCTGATTCCACAGAGTAGGCGCGCCCACAGAGAAGGCCCGCTCCCTGGGAGTTGCCAGATGGGATCCCAAGGAGGTCCTCCCTGTGAGAGCGCACCGGGCAATGGGGAGCCGTTGCTGGCCGCAGATGGTCCGCCAGGTACCCCCGGGCCTAAGCCATGTAGGGCTCTATAGGTGATTTACCAGCACCTTGAATCTCACCCGGAGGGCAACCGGTAGCCAATGCAGGTCCCGCAGGAGGGGTGTAACATGAAAGTGTCGGGACACTCCTATCACTACCTGCGCAGCCGCATTCTGCAACAGCTGAAGCCTCCGGGTGGTCTTCAAGGGCAGCCCCATGTAGAGAGCATTGCAGTAGTCAATCCGGGAGGTGACGAGCGCATGAGTGACTGTGCGCAGGTCATTATGGTCCAGGTAGGGAAATATACATCACCCCCTGAAAATAAGGCCTAGTGAAGGGTTGGGCGTGGCCATCACAGAAGGCAGCCCTTCCCTTCCCCGGTCAGCTAATGGCTGATGGGCCCCTTAATCACAATCCGTGGATCAGCTGAGCTGATCAGGAGCTGCATCTCATTCTACCTCTCCGCAGCTTTCTTGGCGCTCGCCCGCCTCCCGTCCATCCATCCATCCATCCATCTATCCCACTTGCCTGAAAACTCCTGCCCCGCTCGCAAGAGAGCAACCACATAGCATCTCTTGCCACGTGGTGCCCACCTAGCGGACAACACCTGCTCTGGCCAGGAAGAGCACCACTCACCGACTGAGTCTTCCAGCAGCCGGAGCAGAGAGTCTTCCAGCAGCTGGGGCAGAGAGGCAGCGAAGGGTGAAGGGAGCCGCAAACCCGCATGGGGAGTCTGTGCCGCCACCATCCCAGCACTGAGAATGGCTTCCTCTGCGGCTTCCAAATCCCAACTGGAAGCCACTGGAAGCCGCTGGAAGCGGAGAAGAGGCCGGTCAGGCCAGCTGCCTGCTGCTGAATGTTCCGGGAGCCGGGGCAACCGCATGGAGCTGAAACCATAAAGCAGGAAGTGCACTCCCAGAGCGGCCACTACCAGATGACTGCTCTGCGTTGGCAGCGGCCACTCTGGGAATTCACTTCCTGCTCTGTGGTTCCAGTTCCACGTGGCTGCCCCGGCTCCCGGAAGACTCGAACCGGCTGAATACCACCTCTGCTAGCCATGTCCAGTTCCTGCAACCGTTCATTGTATGTTTCCCCTAATCATCTTGGTTGCTCTTCTCTGCACTCTTTCTAAAGGCTCAACATCTTTTTTTATACCATAAAAAATGGTATAAACTATTTAAACTATATAAACTATTTAAATGGTTTAAAACTATTCAGTTTTAAAACTGAATACAGTATTTTAGGTATGGTCTTACTAAGGCTCTCTCTCTCACTCGCTCGCTCGCTCACTCGCTCTCCCCTCGCTCTCTCCCTCCCTCCCTCTCTTCTGTCTCTCTCTCTCTCAAATTATACCATGACTCTCTTCTTTCTATAATCCAACGTGTCTAATCATCCATACCATGTTTAATAACCCAGTCTTAATGAGTTAATTGACCACTGAAGCAATTCCATTTAAATATATTTTCATGCACTAGAGGTTTTCAGGAAGAGATTGAACTGCCATTTTTCCAGAATGATATAGAGTCTCCTGGTCAAGCAGGGGGTTCGACTAGGAGATCTCCAAGGACCCTTGGAGACTCTAGAAAAGTGCAGAGAAGAGCAACGAAGATGATTAGGGGACTGAAGAATGGTTGTAGGAACTGGGCCTGGCTAGCCTAGTGAAGAGAAGGACCAAGGGAGACATGATAGCAGACTTCTAATATTTGAGGTGCTGCCACAGAGAGGAAGGGGTCAAGCTATTTTCCAAGGTACCAGACAAGGAATAATGGATGGAAACTGATCAAGAAGAGATTCAACCTGGAAATAAGGAGAAATTTTCTTACAGTGAGAACAATCAACCAGTGGAACAGAAGTTGCCTTTGGAAGTTGTGGGAGCTTCATCACTTGAGATTTTCAAGAAGAGATTGGACTGCCATTTGTCAGAAATGGTGTAGGGTCTCCTGCTTGGGTGGGGGGTTGGACTAGATGACCCACAAGGTCCTTTCCAGCTCTGTTAATCTGTCATCTTCCTTCCAATAATGTTGTTCTGCTGTTCCCTTATCAATGCCTCAGCAAAGATGCTTTTTGGCCGATATGGAATGCCCTGATTGCTAATTTACATTTTTTCCTTATATCTTATTCATCCCAGATTTTAAGCAATTAATCCAGGGATTAAACCCCTGCTTAAGTTTTTAATTATTGATTTAGATGCCTGGATTCAACAGACTCAGGCAGCAGAGAGCCATTGAAGCATCCCGTTCTATTTCTTATTTATAAAATAAAAGCTCCTTTTTACGATCCAATAATCCCTTAATTCGGGGTAGAATCAGGACTATTGGATGGAGCTGAGCATTTACTAGCTGAATGCCCTTCCTGACACCTACACAGAGTTCACAGCAGATCTTTTTTTCTTTGTGCCCTACAAGAGAAATATCGGTCGCTACCTAGGATTGAACTCTCAACCTTTTGAGTGGGAGATGAGCATCTTCATCACTAGGTCACCACACTGCTCAATTTCTTAGCTATAACATAAAAAATGCCCTAAAGACTTCAATCTTAATCTCTCTCTACCTCTATCTCTCTCCCTGTCTCCTTCTCTCATATCTTTCTACTCATTCTCTTATCCATCCATCCATCCATCCATCCATCCATCCATCCATCTCTTGACTTCCAACAGCTCTAGGAGGAAGGAAATTACAGTGTAATCAATCAATTTAAATGAGAAGAAAAGATTATAAAAGATGACAAGAATTCTGTTTTTACTGATTTCCTGCCTTTATTATTTTCATAAAAAAGCCTGAGTGGTGTAGGAGGCTAATGCCTCCTACTAAGGCAGCATTTAACATCCAGCTGCCTGCAATTACTGCGAGTTCAATTCTCAACAGGCTCAAGGTTGACTCAGCCTTCCATCCTTTCTAAGGTGGGTAAAATGAGGACCTGGTTTGTGGGGGCAATAAGCTGTTTTTGTATAAAAATATACAAAAGTATGAAGGCTATTGCTTAACGCATTGTAAGCCACCCTGAGTCTCCGGAAAAGGGCAGCATATAAAAAAAAAAAAATAACAACTTCCTCCTCTTATTTTCCCGACAACAACAACCTTGCAAAGTGAGTTGGGCTGAGAGACAGAGAGTAACCAGCCCAAGATCCACCCAGCTAGCTTTCATGGCTAAGGCAGGACTTGAACTCACAGTCTCTCATTTTCTAACCCGATGTCTTAAATCACTAGGCCAAACTGGCTCTAGAATAGTGGCTGGGGAATTCTGGGAGTTAAAGTCCACAACTTGCCTCCAGAAGTTGTGAATGCTCCAACACTGGAAGTTTTTAAGAAGATGTTGGATAACCATTTGTCTGAAGAAGTTGGATAATCATTTGTCTGTAGTGTTTCCTGCCTAAGCAGGGGGTTGGACTAGAAGACCTCCAAGGTCCCTTCAAACTCTATTCTATTCTATTCTATTCTATTCTATTCTATTCTATTCTATTCTATTCTATTCTATTCTATTCTATTCTACTCTACTCTACTCTACTCTACTCTACTCTCCTCTCCTCTCCTCTCCTCTATTCTATTTTGTTCTGTTCTGTTCTGTTCTATTCTATTCTATTCTATTCTATTCTATTCTATTCTATTCTACTTCTTAAAGTTGCAAAGGTTGAAAAACAGACAGAGGATTTAAACAGGTTAAATCCAGAGTGAAGTGTGATGTTGTATAAAGTAATGAATCATATGTTCCAAGCGAAAAGATGTAAATTACTCTTTGGAGAGGAATAATTTTGGACTAATTTTCGAACACAACATTGTTCATTCAGACAGAAGAGAAATATTGTGTTGAGAGAAAAATATTAGATTAAAAGCACTGGATCAAAACAAGTTAATTCTTTTTTTTTTCTCTTCTTGTTCTTATTTTCTTCACCACTTATTAACAGATTTCAGGCTTTGCCACTCTTCTACCTTGCAAATGATGTTTTCTTTTCAATTAAATTTGCATTAAAATTGGATTACAGTTTTAATAAAAGGAGCAAATGCTGGAACGAGGGATCAAATTGAGGATTAGCAATGCATCCCTTCTTGTTGACATCTTCTAAATCCTGAATCGTTTTTCAGAAAAAGTCCATCCGAAAGGTTTTGTTCCAATTCAGAATTGATTCTGAATGTTCTGTCACACAGGTAGTTTCTCTTTTCAGTAAAAAAAAAATTGCAAAGGAAATCAGGTGGAAGGGTGAGACTTTAATGGGCATCAAAGAAATTGTGCAATGCGGGGTTCAAGTTTTATAAAATGTGATTTTGATTTGGATTATATTTTGTGGAAGTCCGGGGGGGAGGGGAGGGTTGGGGGGGTTAGGGAGGGTTGTGGGGGGAAATTGGGGTGAAAATGTATTTGTAAAACTTTTTCAATTAAAAAAAAAAGAAATTGTACGATGCCATGGAACGTTACATGCTAACACTGAAGTTATGGAGCATGTGCGCTACATCACAGATTAATCAAATGAAATTAAACAAGCGAAAGAACTCATTTCAAACCCAATATGTTCCATCTGCATACAAAGCGATTTTTCTAACTTTCTAAGCTGCTCCTCTCCTGTCTTGGGTGAGGTTTCTCTTTCTTATTTGTGTATGTAAATACAGAGATTTTAATTTCCTTTTCCGGCTCAGATTATGTTTGGGCAGGGAGCACCGGATGAACAGATCTACCGACGTTAATGGCTAACAAGTGTTAATCTCTGTCTAAAATATGGTTTTTACCTGACAAAGGCAAAATCCAAGATTGATGCCGTTTAGGCAAAACGCAGGTATAGCTACAGCAAAAAGGAAACCCAACACATTGGGTTTGGGAGGGGGAGTTGGAGGAGGAGGAAGAAGGGCAGAGGAGTAAGTGGATGAGGAATGGAGGAGAAGGAGGAAGAGAAAGAGGAGGTATAGAAGGAGAAGGAGGACGAGGAAGAACTAGAGGTGGAGGAGGAAGAGGAAGAGGAAGAAAGAGGAGGAAGAGGAAAGGAGGAGAAGGAGTAAGAGAAAGAGGAGAAGGAGAAGGAGGACAAGGAAGAACTAAAGGTGGAGGAGGAGGAGGAAGAGGAGGAGGAAGGAAAGTAGAGTAAGAGGATGAAGAAAGGAGAAGGAGTAAAAGGAAGAGTAGAAGGAGAAGGAAGACAAGGAAGAACTAGAGGAGGAGGAGGAGGAAGAGGATTAAGAGTATAAGGAAAGGAGAAGGAGTAAGAGAAAAAGTAGTAGTAGAAGGAGGATGAGGATGAGGAAGAACTAGAGGTGGAGAAGGAAGAGGAGGAGGAGGAGGAGGAGGAAAGGAAGAGGATGAAGAGGAGGAGAAAAGGAAGAGAAGGAGTAAGAGGAAGAGAAGAAAGAGAAGGAGAAGGAGAAGGAGGACACGGAAGAACTAGAGGCAGAGAAGGAAGAGGAGGAGGAAGAGGAGAAGAAGGAAGGGAAGAGGAGTAAGAGTATGAGGAAAGGAGGAGAAGGAGTAAGAGAAAGGAGTAGTAGAAGGAGAATGATGAGGAAGAACTAGAGGCGGAGAAGGAAGAGGAGGAGGAAGAGAAGAAGGAGGGAGGAAAGAGGAGTAAGTGGATGAGGAAAGGTGAAGAAGGAGTAAGGAAAAGGAAAAGGAGGACAAGGAAGAACTAGAGGAGATGGAAGAGGAAGAGGAAGGAAAGAGGATTAAGAGTATGAAGAAAGGAGGAGAAGGAGTAAGAGAAGGAGTAGTGGAAGGAGAACAATGAGGAAGAACTAAGGGCGGTGAAGAAAGAGGAGGAGGAGAGTTATGAGGGAATATTATATGTGGAAATAAGGATGACCCAAACTTCCATCTTAGGTTGTCTAGTTATTAGTATTAGTATCATTTTGTCCCTTCAGGATAGTTTTTTTGATTCCTGGACAAATCCTCGAAGTTTCCTTGGCAAGGTTTTCCAGAAATGTTATTCCCTTGCTGTTTTCCTGGGGCTGAGAGTGAGTGACAGGCCCAAGCAAGGTCACCCATCTGACTTCCTACCTAAGGCAGGACTAGAACTCACAAGCCTCCCATTTTCTAACCTGGCACCTTAACCCATACACCAAATCGACTCTATGTTCTGTGGAGATTCGTGAGGTAAAAAGAGGAGGTGGGGGGGGGAGAGTTATTTTTTTTGGGAAAAAAAAAACTTTTGGAAATAATTTTTTTCTTTCCGTTCGGTTATATTTGTACCAGGATAAAAATAACCACAATAAGGGGCAGAGAGGGATAGAATATATTTTGAAGGGGTTGGAACGTTATGTGTTAAAGATGTGATTATCGCACATGATCGCACCCCGTAATATACGTCTTTGGCAATCGTACCTATTTTGAAGCTGTTAATTACAAATAATTATACTTCGAATGTCAGACGTACCTTCATTTCCATCGTACGGTTGAGCTAACTTTGGTATTCAAAAGCTGCCTTCATTTCAAATAATCAGTATTGCAATCGCTCTTCTACGGGGAGTCCTCGACTTACGGCCACCATTTCCATTGCTCAGCGAGACATTTGTTTCGAGTGAGTTTTGCCCCATTTTAACGAGCTTTCTCGCCACCGTCATTAAGCGAATCACTGCAGTCGTTCAAGTGAGTCGCCCGGTGGTTAAATGAATCTGGTTTCCCCCCCCCCCATTGACTTTGCTTGTCAGAAAGTCGCAAAAGGGGGAATCACACAACTTTGGGACACAGCCACGGTCACAAATACAAGTCCATTGCCAAGTGTCTGAATTTCGATCACGTGACCCTGGGGAATGCTGCAAAGGTCTTTAAGTGTGAAAAATGGCCGTAAGTCACTTTTTTCGGTGCCGTTGTAGCTTTGAACGGTCGCTAAAGGAACGGGGGTAGCGCCTAGGTGCTCGTTTTACTCACACGAAGATTATGCTGCACCTTCTACATTTTATATGCCATTTTGTTTTGAATTTTATTTTGATTTTTTTTAAAAAAAAAAAAAACTATGTGGACTACAATAACCCAAAGATACAATAAAGTTGTTTGTCGTATGGTGTTCGCAGGGGTTCGGGAGAACCTCTAGCTAAGATTCTGTGCAGTTCAGAGAACCCCCAAATCCCACGCCTGGCTGGCCCCACCCACCCCCGACCCCTCCCCTCTCAGGAGTCCCCACGCGCCCCAGTTTGGATGCAGGTAAGTGCAGGGCACGCACAGAGGCTCGAGGAGGGTGAAAAATGGGCCTACTGGAAGTTAGGAAGCCAGGAAACAGGCCCATTTCTGGCCTCTAGAGGGCCTCCAGAGCTTGGGGAAGCTGTTTTCACCATCCTGGTGGGTCTAGAGAAGCCTCCAGAGCCCGGGGAGGGCCAAAATGCCCTTCCCCCCAGTGGTGCACGAGACTGACTAGGCCATGCCCACCATGGCCACGCCCATCCAGCAACCGGACAGAGAACCCCTTGCTAAAATTTTTGAAGCCCACCCCTGGAAGTCAGGAAGCCTAAGCCAAGGAAAGTCAGATGAACAGATTGTCCTTCTTATTTCTTTTGTGCGCCAGTGGAGAAGGACTGCAACTGTTGTAGTCCTTGACTTACAACAGTCCATTTAGTGACCGCTTGAAGTTACAACGGCACTGAAAAATGAGAGAGAATATTTGTGGCTATTTTCCCATAACAGCAATCCTGTCAGGTGGTTAAGCTGAGAGAGAATCACTGGCCCACCCAGTTGACTTTCACGTCTAAAACGGGACTAGAACTCACAGGCTTCTGGTGATTGGCCCAAATTTCTCCCAAAGGGCTTTCGTGCCTAAGGTGAGACTAGAACTCACAGTCTCCTGGTGACTGGCCCAAAATCACCCAGTTGACTTTTATGTCTAAGGCAGGACTAGAATTCATAGGCTCCTGGTGATTGGTCCAAATTTCTCCCAAAGGGCTTTCATGCCTAAGGCGAGACTAGAACTCACAGCCTCCCGTTTTCTACCCTGGTACCTTAACCATTTTTTTATTTTGCAATATGTAATTCTGAACATTTTTTTAAATTAATTTTTAATGTTAACCAAAATTACAGAAGAAAATAAGGTTTGATTTCTGAGCAACTCCGAAATTCTCTGAGCCTGTCAGATACCCAGAATTTTTTATTTTATTTTTTTTGATCAGGGATTCTTCAATGATTTTTATCTTAAATAACCTGCATTTTTGTGTGTGTGAAGGGTGTGTGTATCTGTGCGTAGGTGTGCACAAGTGTTTTGTTGTTAGATCCTTCCGTAACAGGAAGCTTTCGGAACATAAAAAAGGGTGGCAACGTTGTCGACATTATTGTGTAACTAAAATCATGAGTGGGAGGTTAATGAGGCTGAAGTGCTGTTTGCCACTGGGGGATATTTTTGCTCTCTTAAGTCCCAGAGGAAAAAAAAAAATCTCCAAATAATAAGCAAGAGCCAACTAGCACAAAAAACCCATCATTTTATTTTGGCTTCTATGCCAATGTTTCTCAGAGATTATTAGCCCAGTGCTGGAGACCAGGAAAAGTTTTACTGAAATAAATCAGGAGTTGGAGATTATGGTCTTCTCTTCTCTTCTCTTCTCTTCTCTTCTCTTCTCTTCTCTTCTCTTCTCTTCTCTTCTCTTCTCTTCTCTTCTCTTCTCTTCTCTTCTCTTCTCTTCTCTTCTTTCTCTTTTCCTTTCCTCTCCTTTCCTTTCCTCTCCTCTCCTCTCTTTTCTTCTCTTCTTTTCCCTTCCCTTCCCTTCTCTTCTTTTCCCTTCCTGCCTCTTCCCTCCTCTTCTCTTCCCTCCTCCCTTCTCTTTCTCTCCTCTCCACTCCCCTCTCCCCATCCCATCCCATCCCCACCTCTCCTCCTTTCTTCCCTCCCCTCTCCCCCTCTCTCCTTCTCTCCCCCTCTCTTCTGATCCCATTCCTCCTCTCCTCTATCCTTTCTCCCCCGTCTCCCCTCTCTCTATCCCATCTCTCCTCCTCTCCCCTCCATCCCCTCCCCACCATCCCCACTCCTCTCTCCCCATCCCATTCCCTCTCCTCTCCCCTCCCCTCCCCTCCCCTCCCCTCCATCCCTTCTCCCCATCTCTCCTCTTTCTCCATCCCATCTCTCCCCTCCTCCCCTCCCCTCTCTCCCCATCCCCTCCCCTCTCTCCTCCCCTCCCCTCCATCTTCTCCCCATCCCTCCTCTCCTCCCTCCCCCTCCTCCCTCCCCTCTCTCCTCTCCTCCCTCCCCTCTCTCCATCTTTCCTTTCTCCATCCCATCCCATCTCCTCCCTCCTCTCCTCCCTCCCCTCTCCTCTGTCCCCATCCTATCCTCCCCTCCCCATCTTTTCCCCATCCCTCCTCTCCTCCCCTCCCCTCCCCTTTTTTGGTTTATAAAAGGAAATGGATTTCCTAAAAGAAATTTTAGATGGAGACTAAATGAAACACTGTTACAGAGAGGAGCAGTAGTGGAGGAGGATAAAAAGAAATCAATTTTTTTTAAAAAAAAATGATTTAGACAAAAGTACTGATTGATGAACGGTTTGGGTTTTAAATAAAGCTTTCGTGAGATCTTATCGTACACAACACAACGGAGAACTCAAAAAGAAGAGAGAAGAGAAAACACAGCCTACACACACACAAATATATATATGTGTGTGTGTTTTCTGAGGTTTTCGTGGGTGTTTGTATGTAGGTCTTTTGTTATTCGGGTTTTCTCCCGCGTAAAATTGGAGGTTTCTTGGCAACATTTCGATGAAGTCTCATTCGTCATCTTCAGGCTGGTGTTCTCGGCTTCGTGCTTTGCTCCTAGAAGCACGAAGCCGAGAACACCAGCCTGAAGATGACGAATGAGACTTCGTCGAAATGTTGCCAAGAAACCTCCAATTTTACGCGGGAGAAAACCCGAATAACCAAAGACACACACACACACACACACACACACATATACACAAACATATATAATATACATATACATTATGTATATGTATATTATGTAGAAAATATAAGCATATATCATATATACACTGTACATATATACACTGTACATACATACACAGAAATATATGAGTGTATTATCCACATAAGAGCAAACATGCTTTTGATGCTAATCCAAGGCAATCTGCCCACAGCTTAATTATATCTTTTGCCAGTCTGCCATTCATTAATTATTTCTTTAGCTCACTACACGATTCTTTAATTAAAAGTGTAATATAGAGGAAGCCAACTTGATAGGTTATGTGCACAAACTCCAGCAGAGTATCTGTGCAAAATATATTTAAGTGAGAAGTGAGGGTTTGTTTTGTTTTTTTGTTCTGTACTGTTAGGAAGAAAAATAACCGCACACTGACAAAAGACAAAATAATAATAATCAAGCTTTATTGATTTTGCATTCCAGGAAGAACAATTAAAATAAATAGCTATAGGTATAGTTGACAATATTACCAATGCAAATAAGAATTCACTGGCTGCATTTGCAAAAACACGTTCGGGGGTGACAGTGTGCTGTGTAAAACTGGTCAGTTAATAGGATTAAATGAGATTTATTTTAATTCTGAATAGCCAGCCTAGCCCTCCAAATACACCAGAAGTGGATTTCACATAATTTTACCACCGGTTCGCTGCACACTGAAAATGTGAGAGCGTGCACGCCTTCTGTTGCATGCATGCAACCTTCCACGTATGTGCTTTGCTCACATGCGTGGTGGCTTGCATGCATGCACGTGGCTTAGAAAACATGGCTAAATAGGACGGCATAGGTGACCTAAAACTAAGGAGAAATTTCCTGACAGTGAGAACAATTAATCCGTGGAACGACTTGCCTCCAGAAGTTGTGAATGCTCCAACACTGGAAGTTTTTAAGAAGAGGTTGGATAACCATTTGTCTGAAGTGGTGTAGGGTTTCATGCCTAAGTAGTGGGTTGGATTAGAACAGGGATCCCCGATGCCCAGTGTAGGAAGAAATGTCCTTCTGGGTTCACCTCCAAGTGGGGAAAAAAGACACTGGAAACATGGAGACTGATTGGAAAGATGGTGATCTGTCCCCGTACACACACACACACACACACACACACACACACACACACACACAGCCAGCCGAGGGTTAAGGAAACACTTTGGCACACACCCAGGTCCTTATCTCCAACTTTGGCAGCAATTTACACACCGTCTGCCAAGTGCGTTTATTTCCACAGAAAACAGACAGATAACATACTCAGCATCCAACGTCCAACAACAATAAATATTTCTCTCAGCAGTTCCAGACGAGGCTTTAGTGACTATCCAAGGTTTACTTTGTTCGTCACAAAGATCACTGGCCACCACCCTCTATTATATAGTCTCTGGGGTGTGGTCCAGTGACTCAGTTCTAATCCCTAGCACGCCTCCTGAGCTGCTGCAATCGTTTATCATGCCTTCGGAGGCGTGCGTCCAGGAATGATGTTTCTCCATCGCTCTCATCCGAGCCACCTGTCTCCCTGCTAATCTCCTCTCCCTCGGCCGGCACCTGAGACAGTGCCAGAGGGGAGGGGCCTGGAGAGGGAGGCCTGGCTGACTCCTCTTCCTCATGCTCGGAGCTTTCTTCCTCCGTTGGGACAGGCTCAGAGGGTGGGGCCACAACAGATAGTTTAATGGTGGACAGGATCACATGGCTTGAGTTCCTGATCAGAAAAAGGGGGACGAGATACAGCGAGTTTTATGCTTTCTCTGGCTTTGAACTTCCTGGGACCCCGAAAGAGTATCCTGATTGGTTGTCAGGCTCCCAGGGGGTGGGGGTCTTAGCTAGCCTTGCTGGCTGATGTAATCTTCCCAGGTGCCATGTGGGGAGTTTCTGTCCTAGATGGGTCCCATTGTGTTAGTTTCTGTTGCTATTGTGTTGCAGATGTGTCCTATTGTCAAAAATTTAGTTTCTGCCTCTGGCCCATTAACAAAGGGGGGTGGCGGGTAGGCAGGAAGGTGGGAGTTGCTTTGTCTTTAAAACATGTTTCTCCATTTCTCAACCAGGGAAACATAATATTCTGCCTTTTTAATATTTCCTAAAATATTTCATTCTTCCAGAAAAAGGGGCGGGTGCTAACTTCCTACACCAGTTCATGGACCTGCACCGGTTCATGGCATGCCAGAAACTTGGCCAAGCAAACAAGCAAAGCCCCATCTGTGGGGTGCAGCAGCACGCAAAACCACGTCTCCTCCGGTCCACGGAAGAACCTCTCTCTCCACAGGATGAGAAGCAAAACGTCTTCAAAAGTCCAGTTGCTTCCTGAAAAAAGCACCTTTGGGACAACCATGACCTGGATGACTGAGAATCCCTACAGACTTTTAGCTATACAATTTTGAATGGTGTGGGAAGAGGAAGGGAGCTCCAGAGGAAAAAAAATGCAGACTGTTCTGTCCCCAACCACACGCACACACACCAACAGACATTCAAGAGTTAAAGACCAAACCAGCTGGCAAAATCCTTTTCCTTAAGATAACGGAACTTGGCAACAACCTAGTGGCTGCCTGCCAAGAGTTTATTATTTACGAAGGGGAGAGATAACTTCTCCCCACTTCTGATACATTAAAAGAAACAGCTCAATAATTACAGAGTTAATCAAGTCCAGAGATACTTCCAGCAAAGTCTTAAAGCAAAAGTCCGGCAATGCAGAATGGCGTGGAAGCTTTCAGCTTTGTTCGTCACAAGGTTTGATTGGCCACCACACTCCCTTTTATATCCTGTGGGGTGTGGTCCAGTGACTCAGCCTAATCTCAGGCACGCCTTTTCTTCTGTTGCGCACGCTTATCTCTGCGACGCTGGCGTGGATCCAGCCAAGACTCATTACCCTCATCACTGTCCATCTGTGGCTGCGTGGACGTGCTTGGCCCTGACCCTATCTCTTGCTCTTCGGTGGACACTGAAGGCATTGCCAGAGAGGAGGGTCCTGCAGAGGGAGGCCTTGCCAACTCCTCTTCTTTACTCTCGAAGTCCTCTCCTGCCGATGACACAGGCTCAGGTAATGGAGCCACAACACAGACTACAGGAACCATTTGCACTACTCAGGTGACCCTGAGGACACAGATAAACCTCCAAGTGCTTCAATGACCCTCTAAAAGGATGCCAATGACCAGCTGTCTGCAAGGAATATAAATCCTTCCATTCCCCACCATCCAGTCAGAGCTGAAGAAGCTTCTTGGATGAGAAGCGAAACATCTTCAGAGAAAAACCAGAAAGTCCAGTTGCCTCTTGAAAAAAAAGCATCTTTGAGACTCTCTCCATGGGGCCTGGTGCCCAAAAGTTTGGGGGTCTCTGGACTAGAAGACCTCCGAGGTCCCTTCCAACTCTCTTATTCTGTTAAATGCATCTAAAACATCAGTCTTGGTTTCTCCTCTGGTTTTAGAACATTGCACCTTCGTTCATGTGGAAGCTGAAAAGTGTTGAAGGCAGGTTACGTAGGAAGGTTTAATCACTCAGAGCAGGGCTCATACATGCCTATTTTTGTAACTCAAAATCGTTAAGGCTCTTGCACATACATACATATGTATATATTTAGAATGTGTCTTCACTATTTCTCCCTTCATCACATTTCTTTCTTTTGCTTTCTCTTGTCTCTGCGTTATAGGGAATAAAGTCACTTATTTCTGTCTAAATATTCAGATTAAAATGTCGGCGCAGAAAAAAAAGCAACGGCGGTTTTTTTTTTCAATAAATAGCTTTACTTTTCATTCCGACATACAAGTATTTTTTTATTTTTTTTTAGCAAAACTCTGATGGACGTTGGGAAGAGTTTACAGATAATGAACAAGTTTTCATAACGATCCACATCGCAGGCATCGGGATCTCTGTTGGAGACAAGACCCCCCATAAGTTTTTTTTTTTCTCAGCTTGGCATCCATAAAAAATATAATTTCATGTTCAGCCCTTATGTGTTTACATCCATGCCTGTTCGAGTCCAGAGTATATTCTTTGGTTAAACAAATGACAGTCAGGCAAATGTGGTGTCGGCTGTTTTATTTTCGCAAGGCGCGCTTCATTTATTGCAGCCAAAGGAGATGGATAAAAGAGGATTATTTGCAGCTCAGGGTTGAACTGTGGGGTCCTTGGTGCTCTCGGAGCTTGGAGGATTTCTTGCAGACGTTTCATGACCCAGCTAGGTAATATCATCAGTGGTAGAAGGAAGTAGGATTTTACACACACACACACACACAGAGAGAGGGGGAGAGAGGAAGAGGGAGGGAGGAGGAGAGAGGGCCTTCTCTGTGGGGGCACCCATTATCTGGAACGAGCTCCCCCCAGAGATACGGAGGATCCCGGATCTACGCACTTTCCGCCGTGCTCTTAAGATTCTTCTATTCCAGCAAGCCGGCCTGGCCTAATTTTCTCCCCTGTTTTAAAATTTTTTACATCAAAATTTTAATTTGTTTTAAATTATTGGGATTTTTAATTGTCTTGGGCTAAATTATTTAATCTGGTTTTAATTATATCTTTTAACTTTTGTATTTATGTATTTTATTTTGTGCCTGTTCACCGCCCTGAGTCCTTCGGGAGTAGGGCGGTATATAAATCTAATAAAAGAAAAAGAAAGAAAGAAAGAAAGAAAAGAGAGAGAGAGAGAGAGAGAGAGAGAGAGAGAGAGAGAGAGAGAGAGAGAGAGAGAGAGAAAGCAAGCTGTCAGTGTTGCTGAGAGTGTCCGTGGTGATTCCTTGATTAGACCATTGTTTACTGTTAGCTTGTTTGTCTGCATTGGTAGTTCCTTGACTGGGGTACTGTTTACCTGATTGTTGGGCTAGTGTTAATCTTGGTGTTAATCTCTGCTCACATGGGTGTTGGTTGCTTCTGCTCACCAGAAAATCATGGAATCCTAATCATGGAATCACCAAGAAAACTCTCATCAACACTGACAGGGCCCAGTATACATGCAGAGGTGGGATTCTACCGGTTCGGGCAAACCGGTTGCTCCGACGATCAGCTGGGAGCGAACCGGTTCACTCCAACGATCAGGTCAGCCTGCCCACCCGGCCCTGTGCTTTACTTACCTTTATCTTCTCAGCTGATTGGCGTGGCAAAGCGGATTGCCGCGCCTCAGCTGTGTTACTCCCAAGTGGTAACACAGAAGGTTAGTATTTCTAAAACTGCACACACGCGCAATCACCAAACTGGTTGTTAAACCAACAGCATATACATGTATATATGTATAGTATTTATAGATAAAATAAGAGCAAATCCTACTCCCTTCTAGCACTGATAATGTTACCTAGTGTGGTAATGAAACGTCTGCAAGAAAGCCACTAAGCTCAGAGAGCACCAACGGAAACTAGATGATGGGAACTGCCTATAAGCAGCCTTTTTAAACGGAGAGTGCAATTGTTCTGGTACATACCTGGATTTTTATGCAACCTGAGTTACCCCATGAAATCCAATGTTGTGACTCACAAATATCTCCTTAAAAAACTCTTTCCCAATTCTGCTCCTAGAGACATTACAGAGGTAATGAAACAGAGGGTTTTTTGGGGTTTTTTTTTGCAACAGCAGGAACATCATTAATTTTCACAGTGGGGTTTTTCATTACTTATTTTACATTCCATCTTTCTCCTGTGAAGTTCAAGACACTCTATGAAGATCTTACAGTTCTCCAGGCCTGGCCAACCGGTCTCAGCAGACCTGTATGTAATTTCTGTAAGGTTTCTCAATCATCAGGTGCTCTTTACAAGTAGTCCTCGACTTACGATCACAATTGAGGCCCAAAATTTATGTCGCTAAGCGAGAACTGTGTTGGCTTTTTTGGCAGCTGCTGCACACATGGCTGGCTCATATCTAAATGGTTGTCCACTAGGACTCCAAGATCCCTCTCCCAGTAACTACTATTGAGCAAGTATACTGTACCTGTCCATTTTCTTTTTCCTACCTAAATGTAGAACCTTCCTTTTTTCCACCATTGTATTCTCAGGTTCTCTTTCAGCGGCAGCTTCCCAGGTTCTGTGACGGTTTGGCGCAAACCTGGTTTAGAAATGACCTCTTGTATAATGTAATACAAGGAGACGAGTGAGGGACTCAATTCTTCTCTTGAGGCTATTTTGCAAAACTGATTGCATAGGCCTGTCATGGGAGCGAAGTGAAGATCATTGCTGATGGCACATGAACATAATATCTCAAGGTAACCAACAATCGTGGTTTGGGGCAGGTAATATCAGAAGCCACTGCTAATCCTGGCTTCAGTAAAGCTTTTTTATGCTGGAGGAAAAGAGTTTATCTAGATTTCCTCGGTGGCACAGAGAACTGATTACCCCAGTGGTGGAATTCAAATTTTTTTTTTACTACTGGTTGTGTAGGCGTGGTTTGGTGGGCGTGGTGTGGCTTGGTGGGTATGGCAGAGGAAGGATACTGCAAAATCCCCATTCCCACCCCACTCCTGGGGGAAGGATATTAAAAAATCTCCATTCCCACCCCACTCTGGAACCAGCCAGAGGTGGTATTTGCCGGTTCGTCAAACTACTCAAAATTTCCGCTACGGGTTCTCCAGAACCTTCAGAACCTGCTGGATTTGACTCCTGGATTACCCCTACTTACCAGTATATATTTCAATCACAGGGAGTCCTCGACTTACGACCACAGTTGAGCCCAAAATTTCTGTAGCTGAGTGAGACAGTTGTTAAGGGAGTTTTGCCCCATTTTACCACCTTTCCTGTCACCGTTGTTAAGTGAATCACTGCAGCCGCCAAGTTAGTAGCATGGTTGTTAAGTGAATCTGGCTTCCCCATCGACTTTGCTTGTCAGAAGATAAAAAAAAGGGGGGGGATCACGTGACCCCAAAACACCGCAACGGTCATAAATATGAGTCAGTTGCCAAGTGTCTGAATTTTGATTGTGTGATGCTGCAATGGTCATAAGTGTGGACAAAACAATCATGACTCAAATTTTTTCCCCAGTGCCGTTGTAACTTGGGAAAGTTTCCTAAACCAGGAGTCACCAACCTTTCGGACCTCAGGGACCAGTAAATTCATAATTTTAAATCCCACGGACCACTAATAGGATCTGCCTAATGACCGGCTGGGTGGGCGTGGCTAGGTGGTCATGTGACTGGGTGGGCATTGCCAACTCGATGTCACTCATGTCAAGGGGCGCCTCGCCAGCCTCTACTCATCCCTCTCCTGCCAGCCACACCTCGCCACCCTACCCAGGCTCCTTAGGGCTCCAACAGGAAGCAGTTGTTAGAGCGAAGCAGCTACCACGAGAAAGAGTTGGCAAAACAGCTCAGTTCAAATTGGATCTGGCCGAGAAGGAGGATCAGCAGAAGCACCTCACTCAGGACTAGGAGCCTAGGCTTTCCAAGCAGAGGGAAGACCTGTGGGAGTGCAAGGCCAGGTACCGGCGCCTGGAGGCTCAGTGGGCTGAGATGGTCAGCCAGTTCCAGGCCATAATGCAGTCCCACTGGAACAAGGCCCTCTGGCTCCTTGCCAGCAGTGGCACTTCCCTCTAACTTTCACCCAAAGCACCGCACCAGGAGGCTGAAGCAGACCCCGAGTCGTAATTTCTGTCCCCCTCCGACCCACACAAAAAGACCCCGAAGAGGGAGACTCTCTGCAGCAACACAAACGTTCATTGCACGTATCTGGCCCAGGGGCCGTAGTTTGAGGACCCCTGATTTAGTGCAATATAAAAAAAATGCAAATAATTTTTCTGCGGACCCCCCAAATTTTCTCACGGACCACCAGTGGTCCACGGACCACCAGTTGGTGACCGCTGCCCTAAACGAACTGTTATAAGTCAAGGACTACCTTCACTCTCTTTCCATTGTGGAAACGACGCTAATGAATAACCTCCAGATGTTTTTCCTCCAGGTCTACCCTCTCCCGTTAACTTTAAACATTTATTATCAGTAAAGGGGTTTGCAGTACGAAAATATCTGGGAGCGACCAGCTTGCCTGCTTTGGTTTTTGAGCATTTCATTTCCCAAACAACACACTTCAGAGTTAACAATCTAGATGTCCTCTGACCGAGTGACAAACGGGAACGATTCCATGAAATGCAAATGGGAACGATTCCACGAAATATTCTCTGTGCAACAATATCTTGGTAGTACAGTGGTCTAAAGCACCCTGTTATTAAGACCAGCTGCCTGCAATTACTGCAGGTTTGAATCTCACCAAGGCTCAAGGTTGACTCAGCCTTCCATCCTTTCTAAGGTAGGTAAATTGAGGACCCAGTTTGTGGGGGCAATTAAGCTGACTTAGTATAAATATACAAAAGGATGAAGGCTATTGCTTAGCGCATTGTAAGCCACCCTGAGTCTCCGGAGAAGGGCGGCATATAAATCAAACTAAAAAAAAAAAATCTGCTAGGAACCGAAGAGCTGCAGATATAATTTCCACAGCTCATTGACCTTCCTATCAAGTTCTAAGGCTTCTAAATTACTGTATCTTTTTCTTGATCTCGCTACCCATGAAAAAAGATTGCCAGTGGATGGTTTTGACGTGGCACAAGAGATTTTCTAGAATTATTATTATTATTATTTAAAAAAAAGAAACACGCTTTCATAGATGCCCAGATTCTCAAGGTAATGCTTGAGTGTGCATCTATCCATCTTTTTTTTTCCAAACTCTGGCTAATAAACATATTCATGGGATGTAAATAAGGGCTGACCCTGATATGCCAAGTCCATGTGGATGAGAAAAAGCAGAAAACTCTTTAAAAAAACCCCCCAAAGCTTCTCTCTCCATAATATACATTATGTACACGGCATCCAGTACATTCCATATTATTTGTTGGCAGAGATAAATTAGTCATACAATTCAGATGGACGTCAATGGTGTACAGTCAAAAGCAACAACATTCCATAAAAAGTGTAAACTTTGGTTATCTTTGAATGGCTTCTTCCCTCACCCCAAAACCAAAATTCAATCACATCCCTTTGAATTAAACGTGTGTCGATAACAATAAGAACAATAATAAGCACCTGATAGGCAACGTAGATTGGTTTGTTGGTTTGTTTTCAACGACAGAAATTGACCAGGCTTTCTCGATTTCACACTTTCTGAACATTCAAGAGAGCCAGGTTTGGAGAAAAGAAGTTGGACACGGAAGGAAAAAGGACACGGCTAGAAGCATCTGTAAAGTGAACCTGCACTTTTCTTTTCTTTTCTTTTTTTCAGTTGTTGACTTATGTGAGTCTCGAGTTTGACGATTTTGCACGGCGTCTTGGACAAAGCAAGGAGATTACCTCCCCGCTTTAAAATTAAAATTCCTAAAGTTTCATCTTCCTAGAGTGGAAGATCTTAAGGGTTGCTGTCTTTCGGCTTGCTTTTCATTTCTCCTTGGGCTTCTGGGAGAAGAATGAATGTCCACAGAACCGGGATGATGTGTCACCACCGGCCCAGTGTCAAACAAAGGTGAGGAACGGTGACTGAGAAGAAGCCCATTGTTGGTGGAAAGGTTATGGGGCAGTGCAGCTGGCCCAGGCATCTTGTGTAGGTCTTGATTCCGAAATTTCCGATGAGATGGATTATTAGCTCCTTGGACCTTCCTGTCGATCGGAGAAAGAACGACTTGAGTGTTGTCTTCAGCCAAGGACATTCTGCCCGAAGCGCTTCGTCGCTCGGACCGAGGAGGGGCTAAAGAACTCGGAGTGACCGAAGACTTTGGAAGGACAGCGGGGCTGGTGACGAAACCCTCTTCGGTTTCGGCTGCTTCACTGTAGAAAGGAAGAGGAAAGTTGCCATTACGTTTGCCACAGGATTCACAGCATAACTTTTTATAGCCCGGGATGGAGCAGTATCGAGTGAGCACTTCCATCTGGCAGAAGATCGATTTGTCTCCTTGACAAGGTTCATCTGAAAAAACCAAAAAAGCCCTTTGTGAGTTAAGATGGCCAACCTCTTGAGAAACATGGGGTTATGGAGGTAGAAGAAGGAGCAGCTTCCGAAGAAGCTGCAAACCATGATGAGAATCAATCTGGCCCCATTCTTAATGTGCAGAATCATAGAATGTAAAGTTTAGAAGGATGTTGGAGAACATCTCTTC
The DNA here is from genome assembly GCA_022577455.1 of Arizona elegans. Lineage (NCBI taxonomy): Eukaryota > Metazoa > Chordata > Lepidosauria > Squamata > Colubridae > Arizona > Arizona elegans. The sequence continues at coordinate 461,228 of JAKOOJ010000009.1, read as the reverse complement.
ATACCCACTGCTGGAATTCACTGTTAAGAGTATTGAAAATAGGAGGCACTCCAGCTCTGGTTTGAACACCTTCAATGAAGGAGAGTCCACCACTCATAACTATTCCATAGGGACAGTTAGTTTAGGCATAAATTATTTTCATTTTGATACTGCTCAGCAAAGCACAAATTACTTGTGTATCCAATCCCACTTGGCCAATAAAGTTCATTCCATTCCATTCCATTCCATTCCATTCCATTCCATTCCATTCCATTCCATTCCATTCCATTATTTCTACTCTACTCTTCTCTTCTCTTCTCTTCTCTTCTCTTCTCTTCTCTTCTCTTCTCTTCTCTTCTCTACTCTACTCTACTCTACTCCTACTCCTACTCCTACTCCTACTCCTACTCCTACTCCTACTCCTATTCCATTATCAAAATGGAATCCAGGAGCCTGGATAGCTCAGCAGACTAATGCATTGTAATTTAACTCCAGCTGTCTGCAATTTTTTTAAATTTGTCCTGCATGTTTTTAATTTTGGCTGTACACCGCCCTGAGTCCTCAGGGAGAAGGGCGGTATAGAAATTCAATAATAAATAAATAAATAAATAAATAAATAAATAAATAAATAAATAAATAAATAAGTAAGTAAGTAAGTAAGTAAGTAAATTTGAATCTCGCCAGGCTCAAGGTTGACTCAGCCTTCCATCCTTTCTAAGGTAGGTAAATTGAGGACCCAGTTTGTGGAGGCAATAAGCTGACTTTGTAAAAAATATACAAAAGTATGAAGGCTATTGCTTAACGCATTGTAAGCCGCCCTGAGTCTCCGGAGAAGGGCGGCATATAAATCAAATAAAAAATAAATAAAAAAAATAAATCCAGGCATGTTTTTTCCTCTCTCATTTCTAGAAATGGGTGGTAGACTTCAGAAAAATTCTCGCCTGTCCTGGGACACCCATGCATTTTTCCTATGCATTATTGACAAGCTATAATTATGAACATGGCTGAGGACAGAATTATAAACAGTAACTTAGCACTCTCTTTTGAGTTTTTAGCAAAATTTTGAAATGTCAAAATGCTTCAGAAGTGCATCTCCAAGGAGCTACTGCTTGGATAAATAACATTAGAGGGGATTAAGTCAATTGGCAACTGAACCTTACCTTGCTTTCTTGAAAGAAAAGCAATTTCTAAATACACTACTTAAGAGGCCCACTCCAAGTTAAATCCTACATCATACATTTCATACAGGTTGGCCTTTTTTTTTGCAAAGGCCACTGGGACTTCTTAATTTTTTTTTTCTCTGAAAATTGCCTCACGTCCTCAACTCTCGGCTTTACTCAAAGCCTTTGAGAAGGCTTTAATGGGAATTGCGGATCCTTTCACTAAGTGTTGGAAAGCTTCTGGGATCTCTTTCTCTAACTAACTAAGTAACTCTACCAAACAAGAAGAATATTATATAACAAAGAAGATAGAAAGGAGAAGGGAGGAGAGGGTAGGAAGAGGAGAGGGAGGGAGAGGAAAGGAAGAAAGGGAAAAGGAGAGGATGGAAAAGGAGAGCCTTGGTGGCGCAGCAGACTAAAGTGCTGTTAAGTAACACCAGCTACCTGCAATTACTGCAAGTTCAAATCTCACCAGGCTCAACGTAGACTCAGCCTTCCATCCTTTCGAGGTAGGTAAAATGAGGAGCCGGATTGTGGGGGCAATAAGCTGACTTTGTATAAAAAAGAACACCGCTTGGGGGGGCCCAAAAGCCCTACTAAGCAGGTATATACAAAAGTATGAAGGTTATTGCTTAACGCATTGTAAGCTGCCCTGAGTCTCCGGAGAAGGGCGGCATATAAATCGAACCAATAAATAAATAAATGAATAAATGAATGAATGAATGAATGAATGAATGAATGAATGAATGAATAAATAAATAAATGGAAGGTCAGGGGAAAGGAGTAGGAGAGAAGATCAGAAGAGGGAAAGAAGAGAGGAGTGAGGGAAAGGAAGGGGAAGTAGGGAGGGAGGAGAGGAGGAAGGAGAAAGTAGGAGAGAAGAAGAGGTTGGGAAGGGAAAGAAAGGAGAAGAAGAAGAAGGCTTGTTGCGAAAAGTGGGAAGAAAGGTAGAAGAGCAGCTCCTAATGTAATTAAAATGTTTTAGTTTAATGCTTTCTTTAAGGAAAATATATACATATATGATTAATTCTGTATAAGACAATGTACATTTTATATTATCTGGATAAAAAAAATAAAACTGAAAAAACTTTTCAAAAAAAAAAAAAAAGCTTGTTCCCAGGCTTTTAAATATCCGAGGTGCTTGTCTAACACTACCATTACTTGCTGTTTTATTGATTAGGTTGATCTTTGTATTTCCAAAGAGCTTTATTATTACTTATCCTTCTTTGCTTTTGCTTTTTCCTTTTTTTTCTTTCTGTAAATCACCCCGAAAAAGGCATTTATTGTTGAATCCACTGCAGCCTATGAGGCTAATTGGAAAGGAGTGGCGGCATGATTGCTTCAAAGCAAAAGAAAATTACAAAACAACATAAACAACAACAACAAACCCATCTTAGCTATAGCAAGTGTGCCAAGAGGGGGAAAAAAATAGAACATACAAAGGTGGCCAAAATTGTGGAAACCTTTTGAGAAAAGTGTATTTTCTAAAATTTAGCTAATAACACCACTTTTTTTGGGGGGGGGGAGTAGTACCCTAAAATTATATATCAATGGAAAGATAATTTAATCAAGAATGTAATGCAATAACTTTTATGAAGGATTTGCTCTTAGAATAGCAGTTACAGTATAAAAGAAGAAAAGTGAAACACGTAGAAAAAAATGAGATATACAAAAATGATCACCATGTCTGTTAAGACTTAGTTGGGTAACCTTTAGCCTTACAACATCTTCCCATGGAGTGAACCAGGGGTGAAATGCTCCCCGTTCAGACTGGATCACCCGATCCGGTAGCGATGGAGGCGGGTGGTTCGGAGAACTGGTAGCAAAAATCCCTGCCCAATCCCCGCCATGCCCAGTTGAGCCGCACAATCATCAGAAGCTTTTTTTTTTAACTTTTAAAAGCATTTTTTCTACAACCTCTTTGGCCGAAAAAATGCTTTTAAAAGTAAAAAAAAAAAAGCCTCTGATGATCGTGTGGCTCAGCTGGGATCGTCAAAGGCTTTTAAAAGAAAAAAAAGTCTCTGCCAGTCAGGCAACTCAGCTGGGATCGTCAGAGACATTTAAAAGAAAAAAAACTCTTTCTAGGGTCTCAACCAGGGGTGAAATGCTACTGGTTCGGACCAATTCGGGCGAACCGATAGTAAAAAATGCTACCAGTTCGGGCAAACCGGTATTTCCGACGATCAGCTGGGTGACGATCAGCTGTGAGGTGCAATTTATATTAGCTAGCATCATCGGATTTCATGCTTTCTAGCTAATCTAAATCGTGTGGCACAGCGGATCCCTCCCCCCCTTCGCTATTCTATTTACCTTTGCAGACTCGGAAGGCTTCAAAATGTTCTTTTTTTAGCGCTGCGTGGGCACTTCTCAAATGCGCATGACTCTCAGACTTACAGAACCGGTAGCAGACTTCACAGGATCTCACCCCTGATCTCAACATCTTTTTTTTTTGTATTGTGGTGACCAGAACTGGATGCTGTATTCCACATGTGGCCTCCCTAGTGCAATGTGAAGTGGTACCAACACTAAAATGTGATCTTGATATTCTACCTCCATTGATGTAATCTACGACTGCATTAGATATTTAGCAGTTGCAGCACACTGCTGGCTCATGCTTAAGTGGGGGTCTTCAACCCCTGCTTAGGCAGGAAACCCTACACCACTTCAGACAAATGGTTATCCAACATCTTCTTAAAAACTTCCAGTGTTGGAGCATTCACAACTTCTAGAGGCAAGTTGTTCCACTGGTTAATCGTTCTCACTGTCAGGAAGTTTCTCCTTAGTTCTAGGTTGCTTCTCTCCTTGATTAGTTTCCACCCATTGCTTCTTGTCCTGCCCTCAGATGCTTTGGAGAATAGTTTGACCCCCACTTCTTTGTGGCAACCCCTGAGATATTGGAACACTGCTATCATGTCTCCCCTAGTCCTTCTTTTCATTCAATTAGACATACCCAATTCCTGCAACTGTTCTTTCTATGTTTTACTTTCCAATCCCCTAATCATCTTTGTTACTTTTCAACTCCTACCCTCAAAACGAAGCTATAGAGCACTGCACACCAGAACAACTAGACACAAGGACAGTTTTTTCCCCGAACGCCATCACACTACTAAACAAATAATTCCCTCAACACTGTCAAACTATTTACTAAGTCTGCACTACTATTAATCTTCTCATCGTTCCCATCACCCATCTCCTCCCACTTATGACTGTACGACTATAACTTTGCTGCTTGTATCCTTACGATTTATATTGATATTGTTTCCTGATTACTTATTTGTACCCCATGACTATCATAAATGTTGTACCTTATGATTCTTGATGAACTTTTCTTTTATGTACACTGAGAGCATATGCACCAAGACAAATTCCTTGTGTGCCTAATCACATTTGGCCAATAAAGAATTCTTTCTATCTATCTATCTATCTATCTATCTATCTATCTATCTATCTATCTATCTATCATCTATCTATCTTTTCTCTGTAATCTTTCCAAAGTCTCAATATTATGATTGATAGGGATGTAAAGAAAATCCTGAGATGCTGCTAGGTTTGTTTTTATGGATGCAGATTCTTCCTACACTTTGTGCCACTAATGAAGTCAGCTTAATAGGATTGTTTTGATAAATTCTAAAAGGTTTGAAATGAAGCAGAAACATTCTATGGATTCCCACAGTCCCCAAACGGGTAAAGCTCTGCTGCCCTCTAGTGTCCACGATGTTAAAAAACGAAAAGCAAGCCATATATTCTATTCCAGTGATGGCTAACCTTTTTGCCATCGCATGCCAGGAGACGGGGAGGCGGGGGAGGGTCGCGCGGGCACGTGCCCACGCGCATGTGTGCGCAACCCCCTCCCCCCTCCCCCCCCGCTCCTGGCACATGATGGCCTGGTAGGCCCGTTTTTCTTTCTTACCTGGTTCCAGATCCTCTCTGTGTATCTGGGAAGGGCGAAAACAGCCTTTCCCACTCCCCTGGAGGCCCTACGGAGGCTGAAAGGGCCCATTTCCCAACTCTCGATGGGACAGGAAGTGACATTTTTTGCTGTCCCCAGCCTCCAGAACCTCTCTAGGAGTCTGTAGGAGCCTCTCTAGGAGTCTCTAGGAGTCTCTGGAGGCTGGAGACAAGAAAAAAGTCACTTCCTGTCCCACCGGGAGTCGGGAAATGGGCCCTTTCAGCCTCCGTAGGGCCTCCGAGGGAGTGGGAAAGGCTGTTTTCGCCCTTCCCAGATACACAGAGAGGATCTGGAGCCAGGTAAGAAAGAAAAACGGGCCTTCCCCACCCCCCCAGGCCCTCCAGAGGCAGGAAACAGCCTGTTTCCCTACTTCTGGTGGGCCCAGAAGGCCCGAAAATCAGCTGGCCGACGCGTGCCATAGGTTCGCCATCAGGATTCTATTCTGTTCTGTTCTGTTCTGTTCTGTTCTGTTCTGTTCTGTTCTATTCTATTCTATTCTATTCTATTCTATTCTATTCTAATATGCATGCTGATTTTTTACAATCTATAAAATGCTGGTATATTTTGTTACTGCATTTTCTTTTCCTTATTTGACCCTGAAATTAGATTCTGGACTTTTTTATTTTCATTTCATTTTTTTAAAAAATATGGTGATAAAACTAATCAGTTAATAATAAGAGAGTATACCCCACTCCCTTCTAGCACTGATGATGTTACCCAGTTGGATAATGAAACGTCTTGTTGGAGAAACAGGAGGGGTCAAGAGAGAGCCTAGCTTGGAGTCCATGTGCAGCTGCAAGCAGCGTAAACTTGACCTGCCATAAACTCCATGAAGCTTTCTGGTCTTTCCTAAGAGAAGGCAAGCAGTCTGGGGAGTCTCTTGTAACATAAAGGTAAAGGTTCCCCTCGCATATATGTGCTAGTCGTTCCCGATTCTAGGGGGCGGTGCTCATCTCCGTTTCAAAGCCGAAGAGCCAGCGCTGTTCGAAGACGTCTCCGTGGTCATGTGGTCGACATGACTCAATGTCAAAGGTGCACGGAACGCTGTTACCTTCCCACTAAAGGTGGTCCCTATTTTTCTACTTGCATTTTTAACCTGCTTTCGAACTGCTAGGTTGGCAGAAGCTGGGACAAGTCACGGGAGCTCACCCCATTACGCGGCACTAGGGGATTCGAACCGCTGAGCTGCCGACCTTTCGATCGACAAGCTCAGCGTCTTAGCCACTGAGCCACCGCCTCCCTTTTTTCTTGTAACATAGGTAGTAGATAATAAAGTTACCGACTTTAATTGTTTATGATTTGCTCTGGTTGCTTACACCTGTCAGCAGGAAAAAAAACCAAGCTCAGATACCACCAACGACCAGACAATTAATAAATTACTACCACTACTACTTACCATTGCAGGGTGCAAGTTTGCAAACCCTCATGGATTCTGGCTTTTCTCCATCACACTGATCACCTGTGCGGCATGACACCTGCCTGGATTCTGTCCCTTCACCACAGGTGACTGAGCACTATGAGAAAAAAAAAACAAAGATGATACAAATATCTAGGTTTCTGCATGCGAATGGCCAGTTATGTTACAGATGGGTGCTTCGGTATTTTTTTGTTAATTTATAGAAATATAGACAGAAAGCTTCCCAGGACAAAATCCAGAATTAGGATTCCTTGCTTGGATGTATACCAAGCTCTTGCCAAAGAGCTTTGTATATTTACTAGAGGCTAAAACATATGAAGAACGGTTGCAGGAACTGGGTATGTCTAGTCTAGTGAAAAGAAGGACTAGGGGAGACATGATAGCAGTCTTCCAATATATCAGGGGCTGCCACAAAGAAGCGGGAGTCAAGCTATTCTCCAAAGCACCCAAAGGCAGGACAAGAAGCAACAACGGGTGGAAACTAATCAAGGAGAGAAGCAACCTAGAACTAAGGAAAAATTTCCTGACAGTTAGAACCATTAATCAGTGGAACGACTTGCCTCCAGAAGTTGTGAATGCTCCAACACTGGAAGTTTTTAAGAAGAGGTTGGATAACCATTCGTCTGAAGTGGTGTAGGGTTTCCTGCCTAAGCAGGGGGTTGGACTAAAAGACTTCCAAGGACCATTCCAACTCTGTTATTCTATTTTATTTGATATACTGCTCGGAGCAAAGACATTATACCAAGCACCAAGATATTAAAACACAGGCCTGACTTGCTAATTGCATATCGAGTTTCACTTTTAATATCCAGGTCCAGCATCAATTGCTTTTCAGAAACACTAAAATGTGGTTTACAATGGCAACGACTCGTTAACTGCCTTGTTCAGCAACAGAAATTCTGATCCAATTGTGGTTGTAAGTTGAGGACTGTACTTTGGGCCGTGTGTTGTTAACCCAGTCAATTCAACTAGTCCATAATATTGTCTTAGGCATGGTCACTGTTATTTATTTATTTATTTATTATTTATTTATTTATTTTATCATATTTGTATACCGCCCTACTCCCAGAGGACTCAGGGCGGTGAACAGCCAAGATAAAAATACAAAAAACATACAAAAGTTAAAAGCTATTAAAAATAGATTAAATAATTTGGGCTCAAGAAACAAATTTAAAACATCCAATTTATATAAAACATTTAAAACCCAATTTAAAAGGAAGAGTTAGGCCAGACCAGCCTGTTGGAATAAAAACGCGGCGGAAGGTGTGTAAGTCTTGGATCCTCCGTATCTCCGGGGGGAGCTAGTTCCAGATGGCAGGTGCCCCCACAGAAAAGGCTCTCCCCCTGGGGGCCGCCAGTCGACATTGTTTGTTAGAGTTAAACGTACAGTCGCAGAAGAAAATAACAGTCACGAAAGTATCAGAAACTTAGAATTTGGCTCAGGTTGTGCTAGTTTTCAGAAACGAGAAGACTTTAGATCAGGGGTGTCAAACTTGATGTCAGCACTTCAAGCTGCATTTACTCTAGTGCTGACATAAGAAGGAGAAGTAGAGGCATCTGGAAAGGGACGTTTGACTTTTCACCTACTTATTTTCCCTGGAGGTAATATCCCCTAGGAGATGGGATGGGAAGGGGGAAATTCCTTTGAGCTGGAGCAGTAGATTAGGGGTAGAGTGACTTGGAAGATGGCCAATGAGTGCAGAGGAGTGGGGAAAGGAAAGGGAGGGTTTTGGGTCAGGAAGTCAGTGTTGGCTGCGATGGAGTCGGAGTTAGAATGTCGTGCTTAATAAATGGGAATTTTTCATCAAAGACGTTGTTTGAAACGCAATTCATTTGAGACAATCTCGAAACCTGACACTTAATTTCATTGAGGGCCGCATCAGGGTTGTGTTTGACCCCAGGGCGGTGGGGGTGGGTGGTCAGGGTGGGTATGGCCAGCTTGACATCACTCGTGTTGGGGGTCCCTGTGGCGGCCTGAGCACTCTGCCAGCGAAAACGGCCTCATGAGCTCCATTTTTGGCTGCAATGGCCTCCTGCAACCCTCTGCCAGCAAAAACAGAGCTCCGTTTTCGCTGGCAGAGGCACTGTGGGCCAGTCCTTTGCTGTTTGCAGGGCAGCCTGGCGGGCCAGATCTAAGCATCCCACAAGCCAGATCTGGCCCCCGGGCTGTCAGGTTTCAGTGTTGTCTCAAAATAAATTGCATTTTCAAACAAATAGTCTTTGATGAAATCTTTCATTAAGCACGACAATCTGTCCCCGATTTTATTGTAGCCAACACTAACTTCCTGACCCCAAACCTTCCCTTTCCGTTCCCCAATTCTCTGCGGCTCATTGGCCATCTTCCAAATCACTCTCCCCATATCTACTACTTCAGCTCCCAGGAATGTCCCCCCTCCCATCTCATCTCCTAGGGGATATTATCTTCAGGGAAAATAAGTAGGTGAAAAGTCAAGCGTCCTCTTGCCAGCTGCCCCCCTCTTCTCCTCCTTATGTCAGCAGTGGAACGAATGTAGTTTGGAGTGCTGACACGGGCCTTGCGTTTAACACCCCTGCTTTATATGCTTACTGAGAAATTAACCTTTCAAAAGTATCAGAAACTTGGACTTTAGCTCAGGTTGTGCTAGTTTCCAGAAACGAGAAGACTTTAGATGCTTACTGAATTCCACGGCCCTGTTTTCCACTGAGCTGGGCATGGTGTTCTGTTACAAGGCCTGCGACTTTCCGGGCGTTCTCCACTGCAGTACTTAAAATGGACGGAGCGGTTTGCACCATCGTGAAGTGGCTGAACGCAACGTACGCTTCGGATTTGGTAACCGGACGTCCCACAGGTTTTGGTGCAGTGCTCCCATTCTTCTGCTACCCAGCTGCAAAACAGAAATAATGTTTTGTTTTGTTTTTAACGCTGAAAAATGGAAGCCGATGGACAGGCATCATTGATGATCCATCAATGATCCTTGCAGACTGTTAGGAAATGGCTATTGTCTAACTAGTTGGTCAGGCAATATATAAACTATCAATACATGTTTGTCAAAAGGTATTATATTGCTTTAAGACTGCATTGCATCATCCTGTATCCTGATTGGCTAAACTCTGTAGCCAATGTATTTAAGGAGAAGACTGAATCATGGCTTGTGGACACTACACCATTTTATCTGCTTATTTGCTGTTACTCTCTAACTGATCTCTCTGTATGATCACTGTCTGATCATTGCTACTTGTTGCTTTCTACTATTTATTGAATGTTTTAATACTGAACTTGTTCCTGTTTGAAACTCAAGAAGAACTGTTTTATTGTGTAATGACAACAACTGGTAAGAAGACTTTGTACTTGGAATATCCCTGAATTGATATTTTAACTATCGCCTTATCTGTGTATGACTTGGATTGTTATTGGACTTTGCTTTACTTTTTTCTAAAAAGTAAAAGACTGCCACAACTCAGTGTGTCAGTATATTAACCGTGGTATTCACTCTCAGCCGCTTTCATGTGCATACTCAAGGAGTACTCTGCTCAATAACCCATAACTCAGAGTTTATGAGCCAAGAATATCCTTAACACAGACCAAAGAATATCTGCAGGATAGCAATAGCAATAGCACTTAGACTTATATACCGCTTCACAGTGCTTTTTACAGCCCTCTCTAAGCAGTTTACAGAGTCAGCCTCTTGCCCCCAACAATCTGGGTCCTCATTTTACCCACCTCGGAAGGACGGAAGGCTGAGTCCAACCTTGAGCCTGGTGAGATTCGAACTGCCAAACTGCAGTCAGCCGGCAGTCAGCAGAAGTAGCCTGCAGTACTGCACTCTAACCACTGCGCCACCATGGTTCATGAATAAAACATTAACGCTGCAACCTATTTGATTTATCTGTCATAGAATAAATTTCCCAAAATGGACTTCTTGTTACCGGTAGTCCTTGACTTATGACCACAATTAACCCCCAAATTTACCTCGCTAAGGGAGAAAATTGTTATGTGAGTTTTGCCCTGTTTTACGGTGTTTCTTGTCAATCGCTGCAAATTAGTAACATGGTGAATCTGGTTTCCCCGTTGAATATCCTCATCAGGAGGTCGGGACACTGCAACCGTCGCAAATATGAGTCAGTGGCTAAGCATCTGAATTTTGATCCCGTGTCCATGGGCGTGCTGCAACGGTCATAAGTCACTTCTTTCAGGGCTGTCGTAACTTCAAGCGGTCACTAAACGAACTGTTGTAAGTCGAGGACTATCTGCAGATTCACCGTTCCGGTGTTTTATATTTTGATACACGTTTGATATGTTCTTTCAATGAATTTGATGTACTGGGCTGCCTTTTGCTACGCCGCACGAAACAAATAAATGCATCAATACATCAATGAATTATTCCCATTTGCCAAGAATCAGCACTTTAATGAAGCGGAATAATAAAAGCTCAGTGCTGGAATCTAAGCCAATATTTTTTCTTTGCCTACTGGAGAGTCACTCTAAATGAACATGACTCTGCATGACATTCTCTTGTAATGTACAGTATAGTTGAGCAACATTTTTTTACTTTGTTTTTAAAACAAAGGATGCACTATTTTTCCTCTGCTTTTTCCCTGGAGCACAGAGATGGTTGCACTGGGCTCTTATAATATTACAGATGAGGCTGGAATCCCATTTTATGGCTAATCTTCATACCTCTAGGTTGGAAGCTCTATTTTAGTTTATTTTAGGTAAAGGTAAAGGTTCCCCTCACACATATGGGCTACTCGTTCCCGACTCTAGGGGGCGGTGCTCATCTCCGTTTCAAAGCCGAAGAGCCAGCGCTGTCCGAAGACGTCTCCGTGGTCATGTGGCTGGCATGACTAAACACCAAAGGCACACAGAACACTGTTACTTTCCCACCAAAGGTGGTCCCTATTTTTCTACTTGCATTTTTTTACGTGCTTTCGAACTGCTAGATTGGCAGAAGCCGAGACAAGTAAAGGGAGCTCACCCCGTTACGCGGCACTAGGGATTCGAACTGCTGAACTGCTGACCTTTCGATCGACAATCCCAGTGGCTTAGCTGCTGAGCCACCAAATCATTTTATTTTATTTTATTTTATTTTATTATTTATTTTATTTTTTTTATTATTTATTTTATTTTATTTATTATTTATTTTATTTTATTTATTATTATTTTATTTTATTTATTATTTTATATTATTTTATTATTCTATTCTATTCTATCTTATTCCATTCCATTCCATTTTTTAATTTATTTACCAGATTTTCATTCCACCTTTATGACTTTATAAGCAACTCATGGTGGTGAACATTCCTAGTATTCCTTTCTCCTCCTATTTTCTCCACAACAACTCTGTTAGGTGGGTTGGGTTGAGAGAGAATAACTGGACCAAAGTTATCCAGTTGGCTTTCATGCCTAAGGCAGGGCTAGAATTTACAGACCACCTGGTGATTGGCCCAAAGTCAACCAACCAGCTTTCATGCCTAAAGTGGGACTAGAACTCCCAAGTTTCCTGGTGATTGGCACAAAGTCACCCTGCCAGCTTTCTTGCCTAAGATGGGACTAGAACTTCCAGTCTCCTGGTGATTGGCACAAAGTCTTTCTGCCAGCTTTCTTGCCTAAGGCAGAACTAGAATTTACAGTCCTCTGCTGACTGGTCCAGTCACCCAATCAGCTTTCATGCTCAAAATGTGGGACTAGAACTCCCAGTCTCCTGGTGATTGGCACAAAGTCACTCTCCCAGCTTTCTTGCCTAAGGCAGGACTAGAACTTACAGTCCCCTGGTGACTGGCCCAAAGTCAACCAACCAGCTTTCATGCCTAAAGTGGGACTAGAACTCCCAGTCACCTGGTTCCTAGGCCAGCCCCTTAACTGCTACTCCAAACTGGCTCTTCTTTGTCAACATGGGTTGACAACAAGACTGTCAATGAGCAACTCTACTTAAGGAGAGATGCTACGCTTCTGCAAGAGGAAGTTCCTTTGTTCAATCCGAGTGGCCGGCACAAATTACATCATGGGGAAACGAGCAGATGCTTACAATGGCTGGGTGCATTCTTGAAGGTTGCACATCCTACGAATCGGTTTAGGCTTTTTACTGGCATCACAGAAGCCGCGTTGCACCATTTTGTTATCACTTTTCCTGCGGCATCCGTATTTGGTGTATTGGAAACCTGGAGGGAGAGAGTGGGGGAACAGATAATATCCATGTTAATAGCAATAGCAATAAGACTTAGATTTATATATTGCTTTATAGTGCTTTACAGCCCTCTCTAAGCAGTTTACAGAGTCAGCATATTGCCACCCAACAATCTGGGTCCTCATTTTACCCACCTCGGAAGGATGAAAGGCTGAGTCCAACCTTGAGCCTGGTGGGACTTGAACTGCCAAATTGCAGGCAGCCGGCAATCAGCAGAAGTAGCCTGCAGTACTGCACTCTAACCACTGCGCCACTGTGGCTCACGAATGAAAAATTAACGTGGCAACCCATTTGATTTACTAAAATGCATATTAAAATTGCGTGTATGAATAGTTTACGATCAGAACTGGAAAAATAACAATATCAGCCGCCCTGAGTCTTCGGAGAGGGGCAGCATATAAATTTAATTAATTAAATTAAATCAGAAGACAATGTGATTAGAACAATCATGGAGTGTGCAGAAATGGATAAACTTACGAAGGAGATACAAGAAAAAGAGGAAACAGAATACTACCTACTACCTAGCTTGGGAGAGATGGTATAAATGGTTGGAGGAAAAGGGAAAAAAAGGACAAGGAAAGATTAAATAACGGTTGAATTAGGAGTAGAAATATAAGAACAAATGGGAAGAAACAATCATTGTGGGAAGGAAATTGGGTACACGTTTATGTCTAATGTAAATAAAACAATTAGAATAATATAATACAATATAGTGGTATATATATATGATATATTAGAAATATATGTATAAAAGATATACTAGGATAAGAGAGAGAAAATGTATAAAAGTATGGATTACCGACGTGAAAAGTATGGATTACCGACGTAAGTGTTAATATTTCTTTTTGGTTTTTTTTTAAAAAAACTGTTTAATAAAAATATTTTTTTTAAAAAAAATTGTGTGTACTCAAGAAAATATTTTTGGGAATGTTCATTTTAGGGATTGAACCCATTTTAAAATGGATTTTTCAAAGTCAACCGATTTATTAGAGAAAATATTACCGTGTTTCCCCGAAAATAAGACTCTGTCTTATATTTTTTTTGAACCCTGAAATAAGCGCTTGGCCTTATTGCCATGCACTCAAAAGCCCGATTGGGCTTATTATGAGGGGATGTCTTATTTTGGGGGAAAACAGGATAATACAGAATGTATTAATGAACGGGGATGGATTATCAGCCAATCCCTAAGTACAAAATGCAGACAGCCCCTTGTTCTCCCCTTCCCAACTATTCCAACGTGCCTCCTCCACAGAGTTTGGAGCACTGGGACCAACTCTTCAAAGCCCACTCAAAGGTGTCCAGTTCCTCTTGGAGGACATTGTTACTGCTGACATTGGGCACAGAATCCTCATGAATTATGTATCGGTAAATCAGGCTGGATTGGGTGTTGTTATCCTGAGGAATTACCTGTAAAAGGACGAGATGACAAAGAAGATGTCAGTATTGAAAAACATGGAGTCCTTCTCTACCTTAATAGGCCCTTCAGCAATTGCCTCAACCCCAAAAAAAAAACAAATCCTCAATTCTTTCCATACCATATTTGCACAGATTCTTCTTCAGCAAGATTTATTGAGCTGAAAGAACTGTCAGAAATTCAGCGACTGACATTTTTCCATTCAGAACCAATGTGTCCCTTAGGATTAGCGTATGGTGTTGTTACAGTATCTAGGAGACCACAACGCTATTGCAAAGTAGTAGTTTGGCTTGCCAAGGTACCAGCCCTGTTGTAAGAAATGCTTGTACAACTTCCCAAGGGGTGCCACAGGAGGACGAGATGGCTTCGCACCAAAGAGAAAGATGAGTGTCACCCAAGTCCCCCTCCCTTCGTAGAGTTGTCTCGTAAGTGGATGTCCCAACCGGGAAGGTTCAGAGCCCTCAGGAATCTGACTGCCTGCACAGAGCACAGCTCGTTTTCCCCTCCAAAGTGGTACCTATCTATCTACTCGCACAGAACATGCTTTCGAACGATTAGGTGGACAGAAGCTGAAGTGGGTGACAGGAGCTCACCCTGTTATGCAGTTCTTGGTTGGGCTCAAAGGGCTGGAGCTGAGACCATCTCCAATGTCATTAAGCCACCTAGCCACCTCACCTCTTAATAATGTGTCCCTTAATCGATTAGGTCAAACCCGAGATTCATCCTCTTCAAAAATTGCCATTAACTTTTACTGGGACAGACTTTTGAGAATAACATCAACAAAATTGATGACATTGTATTGAAATTTACAGCTCTTTGGGGCAAAAGGGTAGACTCTGTTAAGCCTATGCGGAAAAGTAAACCACAAACATAGCATGACTTACCAGAACAAGAATGGCATCATGCAGAGGCCCATCTGTCTGAAGGGTTTCTATACCATCTTCTATGTGGTATTCCCATTCTAAGCCAAAGTCAATGAAGGAACGAGAGGTGGCTCTTTCCCCTTTGCCGTTTAGGATGTAGTGGCCAGTTGCTTGGTTCTTAATGGCTAAGAGCAACAAAGGCAATAAGTGGTCAACTCTTCACAGGCAAGATGGCAATTCTTGTTTTTCTTCAAAGCGAAGACAAAATGTTTGGTCTTCATGATATAGCTTCTTGATGCCAAGAACTTCTTCTGTTTTGGGGACAATCTAGAACTTCTCAACCCTTCCATATTTTTATTTATTTACTTACTTATTTCTCGCCTTTATTATTTTTACAAATAACTCAAGGTGGTGAACATATCCCACACGCCTTCTTCCTCTTATTTTCCCCATAACAACTCTGTGAGATGAGATGGGCTGAGAGAGAGAGACACCCAGCCAACGTCCATATCTATGGTGGAACTAAGAATTCATGGTGTCCTGATGATTGGGACAAAGTTACCCAGCCAGCTTTAATACCTAAGGTGGGACTAGAATTCACAGTCTCCTGGTGAATGGCCAAAGACCAAACTGGCTCTTTCTTTGAGTGACACTTTTTTTTAAAGAGGAGGGGTTTCTAAACAATCCCCAAAACATCTATTAGTGGATAGACTATAAGCCTAACAAAATAAATAGTTGAATAAGTAATCCATCACTCCAGAAAATATGGAAGTGAAGATTCATATAGAAACTAGCTTAGACAGAAACTCTTGTGAGCACAAGACAAAAGCAGTACAGCAATTAAGAGCCATGGTGGCGCAGTGGTTAGAGTGCAGTACTGCAGGCTACTTCTGCTGATTGCCGGCTGCCAGCATTTCGGCAGTTCGAGTCTCACCGGCTGAAAGTTGACTCAGTCTTCCATCCTTCTGAGGTCATTAAAATGAGGACCCAGACTGTTGGGGGGCAATATGCTGACTCTGTAAACTGCTTAGAGAAGCACTGTGAAGCTGTATATCAGTCTAAGTGCTATTCTGATTGTTATTAACTGAATTGAATGCTTGCACTGGTGGAAGATTTAATTGTGAAAACAATATACTCTGAAATATACACTGAATTCACCAACTTTTAAAGACATGCCTTTGACTACCCCTAGGCAACCATGCCCGCAGCTTTTAAAATGAGAAGACATTGGCATCAGCTCTGTTGGCATGATGGCCAAGTCTACGCAGGGAAGCACTTACCAAGAACGTGAGGGGAAGCCTCATCTTCTTGGACAGTCACATGTCGAGCACCCACTGGGATGTCAAACATCTTAAGGTACCCTTTGGCATGTGAGACATTGATAGACGGAGAAGAAGAAAGGAGGAGGAGGAGAAAAAGGAGAAGGAGAAAGAGAAAAAAAATTGGCTAGCGTTAGTTAGTTGCAAGTGGAAATAAATCCCATTGAAGAATGGGTGCATCCATAGGTCTTTGACCATTAAATGAGAAGATTGAAAGACCTGCGGTTTGAGGACTAGGCTGCCTTCCCTTTCCCAACTCTACATGGAGAAGGAAAAGACAAGCAAAGGTCCCTGCAAGACGCTTACTTTGTTATGTTCTCTGAAGACCATAACATTGAGATCATTTAGACAAAGTATTTATGCTTCCTATATTTCATGGATGAAAACCACAGCATGGGGATATTCTTTCAAAACTCATGTGTATTGTTGGAAGGTAAAAGCTCCTATGACCCACACACACACCCCAGCCAGGTCATGCATCAAACCACCTCTGATCCATGGGAAATCTCCAAATAACATTTAGATGCTGCTTGGAGTTAGATAAGAGTCAACGGAGTTCAAGGATGGTTGGTGTAGATGACCAGACTGAGACTGAGGGAGAGGTCAAACGTGTCATCAGCCATGAGTCACTTCGCGCCCAGCTTGAATTCCTTCATAACTCCCACTAGTCCCGCCTGGACTATTGTAACGCTCTCTACATGGGGCTCCCCTTGAGGAGCATCCGGAGGCTCCAGCTGGCGCAGAGTGCGGCTGTGCGGGTGGTAATGGGAGCGACATGGCGTTCCCATGTAACACCTCTCCTGCGCGAGCTGCACTGGCTCCCAAGGGTCTTCCGGGTGCACTTCAAGGTTTTGGTTACCACCTTTAGAGCGCTCCATGGCTTAGGACCTGGTTACTTACGGGACCGCCTACTATCACCAATAGCCTCCAATGGCCGGTACGCTCTCATAGAGAGGGGCTCCTCCGGGTGCCGTTGGCCAAACAATGTCGACTGGTGGCCCCCAGGGGGAGAGCCTTCTTTGTGGGGGCACCTACTATCTGGAACGAGCTCCCCCCGGAGATACAGAGGATCCTGGATCTGCACACCTTCCACCACGCTCTTAAGACCTTTTTATTCCACCAGGCGGGCCTGGCCTAATCTTTTTCCCCTTTTTCTCTTTTAATACGTAAATTTTAATCTTTTTTAAATGATTGGGGTGTTTTAAATCTGTCTGTGCCAAATTTGTTTAATTTGGTTTTATTCTGTTTTTTAAATTTTGTATTTATGTATTTTTATTGTTTGGCTGTTCACTGCCCTGAGTCCTTCGGGAGTAGGGCGGTATATAAATCAAATAAAGACTAAGACTAAGACTACTTTCCCTTGAACATTAGTAGTTCAGATTCTTGTAGAAAGCCTAAGCTTACAATAAACCTTTATGCACATTTGAACTGCCTAGATCTCCTGATTTCCCTGGTGCATGACAGTTGGATTTAATTCGCATGTGGCTATGTAGAGATTCTAGGCTTATTCCTCTTTTAACTCCACCCCGCGTTCTGCCACTTCTCCTCCTCTAATAAGTATTACAGCTTTCAGCATTCTAATTTCATAACCATATTCCACATTAAGCTGTCGAATAAAACTACCTTCCTCTTCCAGCAGCTAGCCAGCGTGTTTATTTGCAACCCGGACTGGATTCAAACCCAGGACTTTCTTCCAACAGTATGAAACACAGAAACCTCGATGAAGAATTTTAATTATGGAACTTTCTCTCGGGAGAAATTGCCATAGAAAGCATAAAAGATTTGTCTTTTTTTGCAGTTCTTGTAAGTGTCTGCCAGCAATGAGGAAGGAAGCAACGAGGAGGGATTAAGAGCAGCTATGGATGCCGTCATCCTGCAACGGGACAAAACTTACCCAGGATATTTTTTGAGACTCTGGTTTCAGAAATAGAAACATCACGAGCTCCTTTGGGCAAAGTAAATGCACCTCTTGTCTTCCCTTAAACAGAACGTTTTTTGTTAATGATCAGGTCACTAAAGTCTTGAGTTTTCATTGACTGTGTCTTGGTATTTTTTTTTTTTACAACACAGTCAATGAAAGATAAGACTAAGGAAAAAAATCAAGTGGATACTTGCAGATTTCACTTTCCAGATACTTGAGTTCATTTTGACACCTCTTGCTTAATTGTTTCCCTGTTGGAAGAAGTTAAACTGTTTTGAGGACTTTTCAAAACAATAAAATAAAATAATTGAAGGACTAAATAGATAAAACTATTTGATTACAGGTCTCCAAAGTATAAATCCTCAATCACTAAGTATGAACCAAATATATATATATAGATAGATAGATAGATAAATATGAAAACTTCACACAATTTGCTTCTGCTTCTACATCTTTCCGTGACCAATTGGAAATCTCAATTTGATCATTTTAATCAAATGAAGTTGATTAAGCATAATATGAGCTAAAGGTTGCCAGTGTAGCATAGTGGTTAAGATACTGGACTGACAGTAGGGAGATCTAAGTTCTAGATCAGTGTTTTTCAAACTTGGCAACTTTAAGATGTGTGGACTTCAACTCCCAGAATTCTCCAGCCAGAGTTGCAGTCCCTGCATCATAATGTTGCTAAGTTTTTGAAAAACACTGATGTAGTCTATTATCAGTTATAGCTTTTTGGATAACTTTGGGGCAGGGGTGAAATGCTCCTGGTTCAGACCGGATCGCCCGATCCGGTAGCGATAGAGGCAGGTGGTTCAGAGAACCAGTAGCAAAAATCCCTGCCCCCCCCCATGCCCAGCTGAGCCATGCAATCATCAGAGGCTTTTTTTGTATTTTTAAAAACATTTTTTCTACAACCTCTTTGGCCGAAGAGGTTATAGAAAAAATGTTTTTAAAAGGAAAAAAAGCCTCTGCCGATCAGGCAAGTCAGCTGAGATCATCAGAGGCTTTTTTTTTTAAAAAAAAGAAAGCCTCTGCCGATCAGGCAAGTCAGCTGGGATCGTCAGAGGCTTTTAAAAGCATTTTTTACAACCTCTTCAGACGAAGAGGTTGTAGAAAAAATGGTTTTAAAAGTTTTTTAAAAAAAAGTTGGCCACGCCCACTCAGTCATATTACCCCCACCACCCCCACCACCAAGCCATGCCCACAGAACCGGTAATAACAAATTTTACATTTCACCACTGCTTTGTGGGATCATAATGTACACGATCTTGAGTGGGTTAGGAACCTACAAAACAAATACACAACATGAATGTTGGATCCATGTTGTCTACCCAGACTGTAATATGGACCCACAGTCTCTCTAACTCTTTAAAACTCTACATTATAGTTGCAAGCAAAATGGCCAATCCTGTCATCTTCTGGCATTCAAATACATAGAAGACCACTGCCTGTGGTCTCCCTATGGGGAGCAGCTGTCCAGAGCACATATGGGCAATCTCCTGTCCTCTCCTCATCCAGACAGGTTCCAAGGAATTGATCTACTTATTGGTTCCTTGGTCTTTGCTGCAGTTGTTGGCTCCACTTTCACAGAGCTGTGATGAGTTAGTTGTGTCTCCCCACAAATGTTGCTTCTATATATGCAGTATCTTTCATTTTTTAAAGTAATCTGTCAATTTTTTTCTCCCACTCATTGCAATATGGGAGAATCGGATGCTCCAATCTTTTGGGTTCCCATAGCAGACACTGCCTAAAATGTCTTTCCGTGATTTAAATAAGCAAAACGAAGGGCTTATTTTTTTGATATTTCATGCCGTTTCTTACAGCTGACATGGAGTTTCCAGATGGCCCTCATCCACATGCTGAAGAGTCCTTAAATATTATACTGAACCATATCACAGGATCAAGTACTATTGTTTAATTAATTAACTTTAATTTAATTCAATTCAATTTAATTAAAGTCTCTGTAATTTAAATATACAACAGTTACACTGCTAATATGTGAAATGAACAAATGATTTGTTTTACGTTAATTATGGCCAGCTTGTGCTACCTATGGGAAGTCTTCTTTGAGTAAATTATTTTTCCCCCAAGAGATATGAAAGAAAAGTTACTTTTTTCATCCTCAGTTCTGTTTTTTATTGTTATGATAAGCTTTTCTTTAAATACAGATCTCTCTGGGCCCCCTCAGTTTTTTAACAGCAATCTGACATGCATTACCTTTAATAAATCTCTAGCATCTACTCTATAACATTTGTGTTAATTTACCCAATTAGCTGATTGAGGAAAAAAAGGAACATCATGAGACTTTACTTTACTTTTTGCTTTACTTTTATTTGATTTATATACTGCCCTACTCCCGAAGGACTCAGGGTGGTGAACAGCCAACAATAAAATACATACATACAAAATTTAAAAATCAGAAATAAAATCGAATTAAATAGTTTGGCCCAGACAGATTAAAAACCCCAATCAATTTAAAACAAATTAAACTTTGAATATTAAAAATATTAAAAAATATTAAAAATTATTTAAAAAGAGGGAGAAAGTTAGGCCAGGCCCGCCTGGTGGAATAAAAAGGTCTTAAGAGTGCTGCAGAAAGTGCGCAGATCCGGGATCCTCCGTATCTCCGGGGGGAGACTATTATGTTATGCAACCTTCAGTTGAACTTTTGATGTGTTCAACTTGCTTTTGTGGAAATAAACTTGTAAGATCAGTAGACACAATCCAGAAATCCTATCCAATCCAATCCTATCGTGATGGCTAGATAAATATTCTCTCCTCCTTCTCTTTAGATAGAGCAGAAGAGTTTCATAAATTTTGCAGCTTATTGAATTTCTAAGACCTGTGGTCATAGTCTAAGATTTCGTAAGTCACTAATAACCATGTGGAGATCTAAGTGCTTCCTACTGGTTTAACTCTAACCTAGTCTATATTCCTTGCAAAGAACATAGATTGATAGAGGAGAAAACTCTAGACCAGTGATGACTAACCTTTTTTTCCTCAAGTGCCGAAAGTGTGTGCGTGCGTGTGATAGCCCGCGCGCAGGTGCCCACACCCATAATGCAATGACCCCCCTGTGTGACCCCCATACACGTGCATGGGACCCCCCTGTGCCGCTTTGCCCCCCTGCGCATGCACACATGATCCCGCTGCACCCCATTTTGGGCCTAGCAGGCCTCCCTAAAGCCTCCGGAGGCCGGAAACGGCTAGTTTCCAGACTTCCGGTACTTCCGGTAGGCCCATTTGTCACCCTCCCCAGGCTCTGGAGGTTTCCTGGAGCCTCCAGGAGCATGAAAACAGCCTCCCCTGGCCCTCTGAAGGCCAGAAACGGCCTATTTCCAGACTTCCGGGAGGCCCGTTTATCACGCTCCCAGAACTTCCGCGCAAGCCCTGTACTTACCTGGCATCCAAAATGGGTCACTTGGAGACGCCTGGGAGGGGACGGCTGGTATGGGCGGGGCCAGGTTTAAAATCAGCTGGCCAGAGCACACGCATGCATGGTGCAGCTGACCTGGGGCAATGGCTTGCGTGCCCGCAGAGATGGCTCCATTTGCCACCTGTGGCACGCGTACCATAGGTTTGCCATCACAGCTCTAGACAGTATACCCATGGTATCCGTCAGGTGTGAAAGAAAGATCTGGTCCACACATGAAGGTCTAATTAAACTGATTTATTGCTAATCGGTTTTTTTCCCGAATGCCATCACTCTGCTAAACAAATAATTCCCTCAACACTGTCAAACTATTCACTAGGTCTGCATTACTATTACTATTAATCTTCTCATCGTTCTTATCACCCATCTCCTCCCACTTATGATTGTATGACTGTAACTTTGTTGCTTGTATCCTTACGATTTATATTGATTGTTTCCTAATATGATTTGATTGCTTATTTGTACCTTGTGACTATCATTGTTGTACCTTATGATTCTTGACGAATGTATCTTGTCTTTTTATGTACACCGAGAGCATATGTACCAAAGACAAATTCCTTGTGTATCCAATCACACTTGGCCAATAAAGAATTCAATTCTATCTATCTATCTATCTATCTATCTATCTATCTATCTATCTATCTATCATCTATCTATCTATCTATCTATTTATCTATCTCTCTATCTATCTATCTATCTATCTATCTATCTATCTATCTATCTGCTACCTACCTAACTACCTACCTACCTATCTAAAAATGTATACTTTTTTTCAACTAATAGTAAGAGGGTCAATGGAATTCAAGAGAGGATGGATTTTAGTTTGATTGTGATTACGTAGAGATTCCAGGCCGATCCCTCTTTTAACTCCACCCCCAGTTTCCTCTGCTCCTTCTGCTACAGCAGGGGTGTCAAACTCAAGGCTCGGGGGCTAGATTAGGCCCATGCGGTGCTTACATCTGGCCTGCAGCGCCGGTCTAGAAAAAGCAAAGGACCGGCTCACGGTGCCTCTGCCAGTGGAAATGGAGCTCTGTTTTCACTGGCAGAGGGCGGCAGGAAGCTATCACGGTTGAAAACGGAGCTCGGGAGCCCATTTTCACTGGCAGAGCGCCTGGGCCACCACAGACGCCCCCGACATGAGTGATGTCAAGCTGGCCATGCCCACCCTGGCCACACCCATCCCAGCTCCTGAAGTCAAACACAACCCTGATGTGGCCCTCAATGAAATTGAGTGTCAGGTTTCGAGGTCGTCTCAAATAAATTGCATTTGAAACAAAGTCTTTGAAGAAAAACTCCCATTTATTAAGCACGACATCCTAACTCCAACTCCATCGCAGCCAACAGTGACTTCCAGACCCCAAACCCTCCCTTTCCATTCCCCACTCCCCTGCACTCATTGGCCATCTTCCAAGTCACTCTACCCCTAATCTACTGCTCCAGCTCAGAGAAATTTCCCCCCTCCCATCCCATCTCCTAGGGGATATTATCTCCAGGGAAAATAAGTAGGTGAAAAGTCAAACGTCCCTTTCCAGACGCCTCCGCTTCTCCTTCTTATGTCAGCCCTAGAGTAAATGCAGCTTGAAGTGCTGACATCGAGTTTGACACCCCTGTCCTACAGCATCCTAGATCAAACTTCTTAACTTTTGTTTTCGCTCTTTTGAATCATCAAAATGCAACTTAGAAACTAATAATAAACACAAAGATAGGAAGATGGGTTATCCTTACCAGATTTTTTAGGGGTTCTGGTGAAGATCCCTTTCACCGTCCGGCAATGTGAGTTATCTCCTCCACATACTCCACATTTGTCTTCAGCTTTGTTGGATCCAATCTCTTTGTTGCAACCAACTTTCTGCCAAGAGAAGCAGATCAGCAGAAGGAAGAGAAGCAGGAAGAGGTGGATGAAAATGTAGCAATAGCAATAGCGCTTAGACTTACATACTGATTCATAATCATTTACAGCCCTAAGTGGTTTACAAAGTCAACGTATCGCCCCCAACAAACTGGACCCTCATTTTACGGACCTCGGAAGGATGGAAGGTTGAGTCAACCTTAAGCCAGTCAGGATCGAACTCCTGGCAAAGTTAGCCCTGCAATGCTACATTCTAACCAGTGCACCGCCACATGGAAATGTATCAGTTCCTGATGCTATTGTTGCGGCCTATCAGCGGCCGGCCCCTCCAACAGCCAAATCAGAGGAGGAGGAGGCGTGGGAGTCAGCATCAAGGCAACCTGAGAGCTCCGGGGTGAAAAGGGAATGAGAGAGAGTGTTGTGGCTCCGTTGCCTGAGCCTGGGCTATCAACAGATGCAGACTCTGAAAGTGAGAGAGAGGAGTTGGCAAGGCCTCCCTTTCCAGGACCCTCCTCTCTGGCAATGCCTCCGGAGGACACCGAAGGCCAAGAGATAGGCTCAGAGCCAAGCACGTCCCCGCAGTCACAGGTGGACAGCGACGAAGGAGATAAGTGCTAGCTGGATCCTCGACAGTGACGCAGGGAGAAGCATGCGCAGCAGAAGGGAAGGCGTGCCAGAGATTAGCTGAGTCACTGGACCACACCCCACAGGGTATAAATGTGGGTGTGGTGGTCGGTTCAGTTTGTGACAAGCAAAAACTAGAAATAATCCATGATCTCTGCGTTACTGGACTTCTGCCTGCCTTGTCGGACTGCATTTGGACTAATCCTTGTATTGCTGAAACTTTGCCTGCTTTATCGGAATGCTTGCAGTCTAATCTTTGTTTTGTGTGAGTAAAGTCTGAATTGGCAGCTAGCCACTGGGTTGCTGCCAGCTTTATCTTCAAAGACTTTGTCATGTGGCTTATTAACTCCGGGCTGTCTGTGGGGGTGCATGTGTGTGGGACGGGGACAGAACAGAGAGATAGATGGGGAGCCTGGGCCATCTGTCAGCCCTCAGATGGAGAGTCAACAGGCCCCAGGTCTGGAGGTGGCTGATGAGGAAGAGGAAGAACAGCTGGGTCCAGTGTCTGAGGTGCAGATGCACAGAAGGCAGAGGAGAGGAGAGCAGTGGAAATCCTTGGGCCGGTCCTTGGGAAGAGCCACCGCTGCTAGTGAAGCCCCACCCTAGTTCTGGGAATAAAAGGCAGGGGGTGGAGATGAATAGATGTGTCAGAAAACCATTCATCTCCCCTGCCGGATAGACATGTTAGCCTGAGAGAGAAACTTTTTTTACCGGGGCTGCCAGCACTCCTAATAAAGGAATCTTTTTTTTTTTTTATTTGATTTATACGCCGCCCTTCTCCGGAGACTCAGGGCGGCTTACAATGCGTTAAGCAATAGCCTTCATCCTTTTGTATATTTTATACAAAGTCAGCTTATTGCCCCCACAAACTGGGTCCTCATTTCACCTACCTTAGAAAGGATGGAAGGCTGAGTCAACCTTGAGCCTGGCGAGATTCGAACCTGCAGTAATTGCAGGCAGCTGGTCTTAATAACAGGGTGCATTAGACCACTGTACTACCAAGGCTCACTTCAGAGCGTTTGTCGTGTTTGGGGAGCTGGGTCAGAACAGTTATTCATGATCTTAGCCTAAACTCTGGATCAAGAAGGTGCACAGCGATCAGATTCATCTTACTCCTGTTGGCCTCTAGAAGTTATGGGTGCTCCAATACTTTAGGGCAGTGATGGCGAACCTTTTCAGCACTGAGTGCCAAAAAGGTCGCGCGGAAATGTTGCACGCACGCGCTCATCAGGGCCGTGCTCCGGAAAAGCCGAACTTCTGGGTTCTAGCATGTATGCGCACCCGACAATCACCTGTCCAGTGTGCATGCATGGAACAATTTTCGGCACTACCGCGTGCAAAGAGATCGCACTCTGAAAAAGCAGAACTTTCGGGTTCTGGCGCACATTTGCAATCCGGCAATCAGCTGGTTGGCGTCCATGCGCACACCGGTTTTCGGCACTGCCGTGTGCACGAAGGGCAGCTGATCATCATGCGGCATGGGCACCAGAAACCCGGAAGACCAGAAATGGCAAGGCCGCGCGAACTGGGCGACATGGCTTCGCGTGCCACTTTGGGCACACATGCCATAGGTTCACCATCACGGCTGTGATGGTGTTTTCAACTTCAAATGGTCACTCAACGAATGGTTGTAAGTCAAGGACTACCAGTACCTCGTTTCTATTTTTGATGTGGCCATTTTAACTTTTGGATAGGAAACGTTTTGCCCTTATTTTTCTAAAATGTCCAGGTTGAGTGAATATCTTCTACGTACATCTTAAGAGTTTTTGTGAGGTGTCCAAGGTCAAGCTGGAACAACCGAAGTTTATAGAATGACGATCGCTTACCACACATTCTCCGCGGATGCAAATACTGAAGGGGTCTTTGTAAGAACAGCGAGTCCCGTCGTGAGTCAGTTGTTTCATGTAAGCAATGCCACCGGTCTCTTTGGACTGGCAGTACAGTTGACATCTCTTGGTGGCTACAGAGAGGAGAAAAAATAGCACTGCTTTGGTGACTTTTAGGCTGGGAACAATTTGCAATTTTACTACGTGATGTGGTGTTGGTGATAGGTTTGGAATGGACACTGAACGAATGCACCTAGCTAGCATGTATCTGGCTATCTATTCCCTACTTCTCCATTTTTAGAATAGTCCTAACTTTTCATGGGAAGAGATTTTGAAACTGAACGTTTCGTTTTGCGAAAAAAGTTGTTCTGGTTTGTGAAATGTGGTTCCCTTGAAACAATACCAGAATTTTCCCTTTCTTTCTTTCTTTCTTTCTTTCTTTCTTTCTTTCTTTCTTTCTTTCTTTCTTTCTTTCTTTCTTCCTTCCTTCCTTCCTTCTCCCTCCCTCCCTCCCTCCTTCCCTTCTTCCTCCCTCCCTCCCTGTCTCCCTCCTTCCCCCCCTCCTCCCTCTCTTCTCTCCCCTCCTCTCCCCTCCCTTTGTCCCCTTCCTCCTTCCCCTGCTCCCTCCCTCCCTCCTTCCTTCTTTCTTTCTTCCCTCCCTCCCTCCCCTTCCCCCCTTCCTTCCTCTCCTCTCCTCTTCCCTCCCCTCCCCTCCCTTCCTTTCCCTTCCTTCCCTCCTGTAAAATTACTATAAAAAACACTGCATAAGACTGATGGAGACAGCTGGGATGTCGAAACTCCGATCAGAGAAAATTGGCTACATTTAATAGCAATTTTGAACTTTTGGCACAAAAAAATAGAACTCATGTGGATCTGAATATTAGTAGTATTTACAGATTATTTAAAAAAAAATGGAGGCTACATTGTACCTGTAGACCAAGAGTTGAACTCAAGTTTTATTTATATCTGTATTAAAAGAAATTAGAATTTATTCATTTTCTGTAGCATTTTTGTTTCTTTCTATACTTCATTTTACTTGCACCTCTAGGTGTTCTTTCTCGTTATAGTTCTAACTCCTTTTCTATTCTCTCTCTCTTGGCTCAACAATGCCAGAGTCTCTTTTTTCAGTGAACAACAACATTTATTTGCTAAAGCTACTGCTGTGGAATAAAAGACATATTGAACTCAGCTGAGTTAGTCTTTATTACAAAGTTTAAGGATTGTTTTGTAATGGTATTTACCTGGTTTATTTATTTATTTATTGGTTCGATTTATATGCCACCCTTCTCCGGAGACTCAGGGCGGCTTACAATGCGTTAAGCAATAGCCGTCATACTTTTGTATATACCTGCTTAGTAGGGCTTTCGCCCCCCCCCCCCATAGCGGTATTCTTTTTTTATACAAAGTCAGCTTAATTGCCCCCACAAACCAGGTCCTCATTTTACCTACCTTAGAAAGGATGGAAGGCTGAGTCAACCTTGAGCCTGGTGAGATTTGAACTTGCAGTAATTGCAGGCAGCTAGTGCTATTTAACAGTGCTTTAGTCTGCTGCGCCACCAAGGTTCTTGGTTGGCTATTGCACAAAATCTGGTTATGGTTACCCTTCATCAGAGGTGAAATCCTCCACGGAT
>JAKOOJ010000009.1:413679-428679 GCA_022577455.1 Arizona elegans | reverse complement strand
CTAAGAGAGAGGGATTGGTTCAAAGTCACTCAGTCAACTTTCATGCCTAAGGCTGGACTAGAACTCACTGTCCCCTAATGATTGGCTCAGAGTCACCCAGCTGACTTTCATGCCTAAGGTAGAACTAGAACTCACCATCCCCTGGTGATTGGCCCAGAGTTACCCAGCTGATTTTTATGCCTAAGGTAGAACTAGAACTCACTGTCCCTGGTGATTGGCCCAGAGTTACCCAACTGACTTTCATGCCTAAGGCTGGACTAGAACTCACTGTCCCCTGGTGATTGGCCCAGAGTTACTCAGCTGACTTTCATGCCTAAGGTAGAACTAGAACTCACTGTCCCCTGGTGATTGGCCCAGAGTTACCCAGCTGACTTTCATGCCTAAGGCAGGACTAGAACTCACCTTCCCCTGGTGATTGGCCCAGAGTTACCCAGCTGACTTTCATGCCTAAGGCAGGACTAGAATTCACTGTCTCCCTGTTTCCCTTGAAATACATCCATTTTTTTCAACCGGACAACACATCTCCACTTACTTTACTAGGGGCACATTCTGTCCCATCAAGCGGCGGGCCCTTCTTAGTCTTGCAGAAATAAGGGTTGTCCGGATGACTGCACCACAACTGTTTACACGGATCGAACGTTCGAAACTGAAACAAGGGAGATACCATAGATATCTTTAGATGCTTAGGTGAGATAGAGTATGCAGGTAATCCTTGATTTACGACAGGTTGCTTGTTGATCGTTCAAAGTTGTGATGGATGGATCTCCTCAAAAGGTATTTACAACTTAGTTCCAAAGGTCTGACAGCCACCAGCCCAGGGGTGAAATGCTCCCGGTTCAGACTGGTTCGCCTGATCCGGTAGCGATGGAGGCGGGTGGTTTGGAGAACAGGTAGCAAAAATTCCTTCCCCCCCCCCCCCACCATGCCCAGTTGAGCCACACAATCATCAGAGGCTTTTTAAAAAAAATTTAAAAGCATTTTTTCTACAACCTCTTCGGCTGGAAAAATGCTTTTAAAAGTTAAAAAAAAAGCCTCTGATGATCGCGTGACTCAGCTGGGATTATCACAGGCTTTTAAAAGCATTTTTTCTACAACCTCCGAAGAGGTTGTAAAAAAAATGCTTTTAAAAGCCTGTGACCATCCCACCTGAGTTGCCTGATCGGCAGAGGCTTTTTTTCTTTTAAAAGCCTCTGACGATCCAAGCTGAGTTGCCTAATCAGCAGAGGCTTTTTTTCTTTAAAAGCCTCTGCCGATCAGGCAACTCAGCTGGGATCGTCAGAGCCTTTTGAAAGCATTTTTTTACAACCTCTTCGCCGAAGAGGTTGTAGAAAAAATGGTTTTAAAAGTAAAAAAAAAAAAAAAATTGCCCACGCCCACCCAGTCACATTACCCCCCCCCCCACACCAAGCCACGTCCACAAAACTGGTAGTAACAAATTTTAGATTTCACCACTGCACCAGCTCTTCTGTGACCATTTGACCAATTTTGGGTGCTTAGCAATCAGCCTGCATTTATGGCCATTTGCAATACCCTGTAGTAGAATCACCATGATTTACAACACTTCTCCTGCAAAACCAGCTTCCGCTTCTGTTTTTTTTTTTTGGGGGGGTGCAATAATGAACAGTGGGGTTTCACTTAATGACACACCACAAACATTTTGTAAAAATCGGGTCAGTCGTGTGAGGATGCATTTAACTACCCTAATGGCCAGGCCCCATTATAGCTGTCATTGAGAACTTCCTATATAGCAAACCCAAGAAAGCAAAAATGGGAAATTCTCCCTGAATCGAGATGGGTTTTGTCCTGACCCAGCTCTCCAAACACAGCAAGCCTTCTGACGTGAACTCAAGAGCAGCGGTGGCTCTTCCATCCCAAGGACCGCCCCATAGATTTCCACTGCTCTCCTCTCCTCTGCCTTACGCACATCTGCACGTCAGGCACAGGACCCAGCTGTTCCTCCTCTTCCTCATCAGTTGCCTCCAGACCTGGGGGCTGTTGCGTCTCTATCTGAGGGCTGACGGATGGCCCAGGCTCTGCCCCCGTCTCCCTCTCCCTCTCCCTCTCTCTCTCTGCCAGCTCCATTTCCTCTTCCCCCTCGGAGCTCCAGGTTGCCCTGATGCTGACCCTGACTCCCACGCCTCCTCCTCCTCCTCTGATTTGGTTGCTGGAGGGGCCGGCAGCCAACAGGCCACAACAGGTTTGTGGGAAGAAGTTGGCCATTGTCAACCATCTGGATGTATTCAGACTGAAAGTAGTCATAAATTTTAGTCCCTTCTCCTTTTTCCTCTCCAAATTGCAGCTCCTACACTGGAAATATGAGCAAAGGAAGGGAGCTACATGTCACAACCAATTCAGATTTGGGCTGATGTATCTTGATATAGAAACTATAATTCAGCTTTACGTTAAAGGAAGGAGGAAGACCTACCGCAGTGCACATTTTGTAGCCCACTCCAAAATCAAAGCGGCATTGCTCATCCATGGAATAATTTACCCCTGGCAACTCAGGAAGTTTCGGCCAATTATGTTCAAAAGGGTCATCAAGGAGACAATCGTAAGAACTGTGTGAGAAAGGAGACAAAATTATCAGCTGTGAATTACTGCAAGCCATAAGGATTTATCAAAACCAGATCATGCCAGACAAACTTTATTGTGCCAATAAAAGGGAGTATTTGTAGCTCAGGGTTGAAATGAGTGGTCCTTGGTGCTCTCTGAGCTTGGTTGTTTTCTTGCAGACGTTTCCTTACCAAAACTAGGTAACATCATCAGGAGCTTGGCAACCAGCCTGTATTGGCAACATCTGATGATGCCACCTAGTTTTGGTAATGAAACTTCTGCAAGAAAATAACCAAGGTTGGAGAGCACCAAGGACTTCTCAAACTTTATTGCCTTCGTTGACAAAGCGACTAAATTAGTGGACCAGCAAAATGCTGTGGATATTGTATACTTGGACTTCAGAAAGGCATTTGACAAAGTAGACCACAACCTACTTCATGGAATGTTAGCAAAAGGTGTTTTAGACAAGCTATAGATCAGTGATGGCTAACCTTTTTGCCATCACATGCCAGGAGGGGGGGGGCAGGGGAGGGTTGCGTGCGCACGTGCCCATGCGCATGTGTGCGCAACCCCCACACACCCCCGCTCCTGGCACATGATGGCCTGGTAGACCTCTCTAGGAGTCTCTAGGAGCCTCTCTAGGAGTCTCTAGGAGCCTCTCTAGGAGTCTCTGGAGGCTGGGGACAGGAAAAAACGTCACTTCCTGTCCCACCGAGAGTCGGGAAATGGGCCCTTTCAGCCTCCGTAGGGCCTCCAAGGGAGTGGGAAAGGCTGTTTTCGCCCTTCCCAGATACACAGAGAGGATCTGGAGCCAGGTAAGAAAGAAAAACAGGCCTTCCCCACCCCGCCCCTAGGCCCTCCAGAGGCAGGAAACAGCCTGTTTCCCTACTTCTGGTGGGCCCAGAAGGCCCGAAAATCAGCTGGCCAGTGCGCGCATGCACCCCAGAGCTGAGCTGGCGTGCCCACTAATATGGCTCCGCGTGCCACCTGTGGCACGTGTGCCATAGGTTCGCATCACGGCTATAGATAAACAAATTTTTCTAGGTTTTTAATCGGAGTAACAGTAAACACTTCTCTTCTTGCCTTTTCTTTTTCTTAACTGTATTAAGCTGTTTTAAGGCTTATATTGCAGTTGATTTTCTGTTTCCTACCACAGAACAGTGGCAGACCACAATAGCAATTTTTGGCAACTCTACTGCTGACTTTTGGCAGCTAGGCTGTTGAAATCTGGCGAATTGTTCAGAAGAGGCTCCTGGGAGCGTCAGAAAAGGATATGTAAGGCCATGTTAACCACAGGATGCTCTTCTTGTGTCTAAAATGAGCATCACTGGGAAGCATGGGCCCAACCCCACACCGTAAGCCAGCCAAACTTTGCCTCAATAAACTTATTGCCACTGTGGTTCCGATGAGGAACTGTTCACAGCGCATACCCAGGGATTCCACCCTCAGTATTGTGGCGGATAACAAGAAAGGGCCTCAGAGGGACCCCGGCTGGCATTACCGCATAGCCAAGGCTGAGCCTTCGGGCTCCGCCTCATTGTAGTAACGAGATGGCAGCCGAGAAATCGGCATGTCGAATAGAGGGGGGAAGGTGGTTGGCAATGCCTGGAGCATCATCCGCACTGCCCAAAATTCTCTCAGGGTGTATGTGTGTGTGTGATTATGGACTGGGCACCCCCCATCCACCCCTCAAGACACCATCTGGCTCCTCCTCCCTTCGTCCAGGGCACAAGTCTGACAGGTTCTGTGTCCAAATGGCACCCTCAGTCTCACTGGGGGTGTGGGTACCTGTCTGCCATGAGGGGCAACCCCAGCAGAGTCCCAAGCATGAACCCTTCATCCAGCGTAGGCCAAAATAATAATAGTAATAGTAATAGTAATAGTAATAGTAATAATAATAATAATAATAATAATAATAATAATAATAATAATAATGAGTAGGAGAAGAAGAAGAAGAAGAAGAAGAAGAAGAAGAAGAAGAAGAAGAAGAAGAAGAAGAAGAAGAAGAAGAAGAAGAAGAAGAAGAAGAAGAAGAAGAAGAAGAAGAAGAAGAAGAAGAAGAAGAAGAAATTCTAAATTTGCCGGACTTGAACATTTTGACTCTACAAAAAACCACCTTACTCGGAACAGCTTACATCCTCCGACGATACCTTAACAGTTCCTAGGTCCTTGGTTAGGACTCGAGCTGCTGAGCTATTAACCAGCCTCAAAGGCTGTGAATCTCACTAAAGATTTAATAATAATAGAAGAACATTGTGACTCTACAAAAAACTACCTTACTTGGAACAGCTTACATCCTCCGACGATACCTTAACAGTTCCTAGGTCCTTGGTTAGGACTCGAGCTGCTGAGCTATTAACCAGCCTCAAAGGCTGTGAATCTCACTAAAGATTAAATAATAATAATAATAATAATAATAATAATAATAATAATAATAATAAACAACTTATCGCCACTACAGTACTGATAGCTTCTTGCGATGAAACTTCCTGATCACACCATGACTCGGTGAGAGAGTCATGGAAGGAATGGGAAGGAATGGGAAACCCGCATTGATCTCAATGGTCCAGCCTCGGGTGACCATCATTTATCTTGATCTGATGACACATTCTTCCAGTTCAAATTCACACCTTGGCTGGATGTTGGTCAGTTAATGGTGTTCCTAGTTTGGTCTAGATATTTTCTAGTTGCCAATAGAGACATGTAGAGTTGCAGAGAACAGCAACCAAGATGAGAAGGGTTCTAGGGACTCAATCATAACAGAATTACAGATTTGGAATAGACCTTGGAGGTCTTCTAATCCATCACCCTACTCAAGCAGCAGGCCCTATATCCATGATGGCGAACCTATGGCACACGTGCCAGAGGTGGCACACAGAGCCCTCTCTATAGGCACACAAAGCATTGCCAGCTGCTTTTCTGGTTTCCGGCGTGCACATGCACACTGCCCAGCTGGTCTTTGAGAGTGGCGGAGCACCGGAAAATATCCTGAAAATGGCCCCAAAACCTGCCAAAACCAGGTCATTTTCCGGGCCGTTTTCAGGCCATTTTCAGGCCGTTTTTGGGGCTATTTTCAGCCCGGAAAACAGCCCAAAAATGGCCTCAAAATGGCCCAGAAAATGACCTGTTTTTAGGGCCGATTTTGGACTGTTTTCAGGCTGTTTTTCGGGCCATTTTTGGCCCAAAATATGGTCTGAAAACAGGCAAAAAAATGCCCCCAAAACAGGCATGCGCACACCAGCCAGCTGGGTGTTGTGGCTCCGTTACCTGAGCCTGTGTTATCGGCAGGAGAGGACTCCGAGAGTGAAGGAGAGGAGTTGGCAAGGCCTCCCTCTCCATGACCCTCCTCTCTGGCAATGCCTTCGGTGTCCTCCGAAAGTCAAGAGATAGGCTCGGGGCCAAGCACGTCCACGCAGCCACAGGTGGACAGTAATGAGGGAGATGAGTCTTGGCTGGATCCTCGGCAGCGTCGCAGAGATAAGCGCGCGTAGCAGAAGAAGAGGCGTGTCAGGGATTAGGCTGAGTCACTGGACCACACCTCACAGGATATAAAAGAGGGTGTGGTGGCCGGTTCAGCTCTGTGACAAGCAAAAAACGGATATCGGACGACCTTCTTTGTATTTACTGGACTTTGTTGATTATTGTGTATTGGCTTTGTTCCCGGACGAAGGAAGAAACTCCCCCCTCGTGAGTAAAGAATGCCTGGCAGCCAGACACTGGGTTGTGATTCTGATACCGGATAAACTGTTGTCGGCTGAGTTCTTTAACTGTTGCCTGTCTGTGGGGGTGCGTGTGTGAGACGGGGACAGAACATCGGGTGTCTGGTGCTCTGTCATGTGTGAACACCTGCTGGCCAGAGCACATGAGCGTGCCAGAAACCCGAAGACCAGCTGGCTGGCCTGCACATGCACACTGGCTAGCTTGTCTGCACATGAACGTGCATTTCAGTTTGGGCACTCGGTGCCGAAAAGGTTCGCCATCACTGCCCTATATCATTTCAGAGAGATGGTGGTCCCATCTCTTTTTAAAAACCTCCAGTGATGGAGCACCCACAACTTCGGGTGGGAAGTCGTTCCACTGATTAATTGTTCTTAATGTCAGGAAATTTCTCCTTAGTTCTTGGTTGTTTCTCTCCTTGATTATATTTATATTTTTATTTTATTGAATTTATATACCGCCCTACTCCCGAAGACCTCAGGGCAGTGAACAGCCATAGAATAAAACATGTAGATACAAAATTTAAAATAAAATAAAACGAATTAAATAATTTGGCTGAACAAATTTAAAACCCCAATAATTTAAAACCAAATTTAAAATTTCCATTTAAAAAGACTTAGGTCAGGCCAGCTTGATGAAATAAGAAAGTCTTGAGCGTGCGACGGAAGGTGCACAGATCTGGGATCCTCCGTATCTCCCGGGGGAGCTCATTCCAGATCATAGGTGCCCCCACAGAGAAGGCTCTCCCCCTGGGGGCCGCCAGTTGACATTGTTTGGCTGACAGCACCCGGAGAAGCCCCTCTCTATGGGAGCGTACTGGTCAGTGGGAGGCTATTGGTGGTAGCAGGTGGTCCCGTAAATAACCAGGTCCTAAGCCATGGAGCACTCTAAAGGTGATAACCAAAACCTTGAAGCGCACTCGGAAGACCACTGGGAGCCAGTGCAGCTCGCGCAAGAGAGGTGTTACATGGGAGCGCCACGTCACTCCCGTCACCACCCGCGCGGCCACACTCTGCGCCAGTTGGAGCCTCCGAGTACTCCTCAAGGGGAGCCCCATGTAGAGAGCATTACAATAGTCCAGGCAGGAGGTGACGAGGGCATGATTAGTTTCCATCCATTGTTTCTTGTCCTGCCTTCAGGTGCTTTGCTGCCTTAGCTGTTTATATGATGAATGGCTAAGGGAATTAGGTATGTTCAGCCTAACAAAGAGAAGGCTTAGGGAGATAGGATAGCTGTCTTCCAATTCTTGAAGTGTTGTCATAGGGACAAGGGCATCAATTTATTGTCCCTCGCACCTGAGGGAAGGAGAAGAAGCAGTGCGTGGAAGCTGGTCAGAAGGGGGTCCAACCTGGAAGTAAGGAGGAACGTGAGAACCATTAGTGAATGAAATAATTTGTCTCTTGGAGTTGTAGATGTTCCAATCTTTCAAGGAAAGGTTGGACAACCATATACCCAGGATGACATAAGAACTCCTGCCTTATATTGGATTACAATACCTCCAAGGCCCTTTCCATCTCTACGATTCTATGATGTAGTATCTGTTAGCAAGAGATTGGTCCTTACTGTATGTATCTTTTGAGTTCTTGGCCACTACAACGGGACCAGTGGTATCGGTGGAAAGCTGCTTGAACCAAGGGAGCCATGACGCTTCCCATCGCTGTCTCATCCCCGCATCGGTTCCCTTGTCCGTCATGCTCCATCCCTAACCTGAATCGAAGAACGACATGTCAGAATTAATTGGCGGTGGGGATTGAGAAAAACCGCTTGGAAATATCTACTCAGTGTTTCAGACGGGTTTGACTACAATTGCCCTCCTTTTAAAGCAGGGGTGTCAGACTCAAGGCCCGGGGGCCGGAGGCAGCCAGCGGGGTGCTTAGATCTGGCCCATGGGGCTGCCCTGGAAACAGCAAAGGACCAGCCCATGATACATCTGGCTGCAAAAACGAAGCTTGGGACAGCTGTCTCTGGCTCTTCCGAGCTCTGTTTTCACTGGCAGAGGGTTGCAGGATGCCATCGCAGCCAAAAATGGAGTTCGGGAGGGCTGCAAGTGTCCGTCTCAAGCACTGTTTTAGCTGAAAACGGAGCTTGGGAGTCCATTTTTGCTGGCAGAGTGCTCGGGCCATCACAGGTGCACCCAACATGAGTGACGTTGAGCCCCCTCCACCCTGGCCCCCCGAGGTCAAACACAACCCTGATGCGGCCCTCATTGAAATCGAGTTTGGCACCCCTGTTCTAAAGCATCAAAATATGCAAGGAAAAGTGGGAAATCAACACTCCCGTTGGATGATAGCTCAACTAAAGGTCCGATGTACCAGAAAGCAGAATTTAGACTCAGCAATTAATAAGTACAGGAAGTCCTTGGCTTACGACCACAAGTTTCTGTCCCTAAGCGAGACAGTGATTAAATGAATTTTGCCCCATTTTGTGACCTTTCTGGCCACAGTTGTTAAGTGAATTGAGTGACTCGCTGCAGTTGTTAAGTTAGTAACGTGGTTGCGAAAGGGATATAGCTTCCCCATTTGACTTTGCTTGTCAGAAGGTTGCAAAAGGGGATCACACAGGGGTGAAATGCTCCCAGTTCAGACTGGATTGCCTGATCCAGTAGCGATGGAGGTGGGTGGTTCGGAGAACCAGTAGCAAAAATCCCTGCCCCCCCATGCCCAGCTGAGCCGCGCGATCATCAGAGGCTTTTTTCCTTTTAAATGCTTCTGACGATCCAAGCTGAGTTGCCTGATCGGCAGAGGTAAAGCCACTGCCGATCAGGCAACTCAGCTTGGATCGTCAGAGGCATTTAAAAGAAAAAAAAGCCTCTGCCGATCAGGCAACTCAGCTGGGATCGTCAGAGCTTTTTGAAAGCATTTTTTACAACCTCTTCGGCAAAGAGGTTATAGAAAAAATGTTTTTAAAATTAAAAAAAAATAATTGGTCACGCCCACCCAGTCACATTACCCCACCACCAAGCCATGCCGACAGAACCAGTAGTAACAAATTTTAGATTTCACCACTGGGTCACATGACCCCGGGAAAGTGAAAAAATAAGTGCTGGTTGCCAATTTTGATCACGTGACCTGGGGGATACTACAACAATCGTATGAAAAAAGGTCATAAATCACTTTTTTCAGTGCCATTGTAACTTCAAACGGTCACTCAAACCAATGGTTGTTAAGTCAAGGATTTGCTGTAACAATTTTAAGGAGACATGGCTGGATACCCGTGTTGGGCTTCCCCAGGTGGAAAGTTGGGTTGGGAGCAGGGGTGGGTTCTAATTTTTTTTACTACCGGTTCTGTAGGCGTGGCTTATTTTGTGGGTGTGGCTTGGAAGTCATGTGACTAGGTGGGCGTGGCTAGCTGGTCAGAGTCATTTTTGGTTTGGTGACGTCATATCATCACCGCTACCGGCTCGGCCAAACTGGACCGAACCGGGAGGAACCCACCACTGGTTGGGAGAAGAAAGGTATAATCTACCGGGATTTTATTTAATTTAGGAACTGC
The DNA here is from genome assembly GCA_022577455.1 of Arizona elegans. NCBI lineage: Eukaryota > Metazoa > Chordata > Lepidosauria > Squamata > Colubridae > Arizona > Arizona elegans. The sequence continues at coordinate 418,917 of JAKOOJ010000009.1, read as the reverse complement.
CAGGTGTTCGTCCTGTTTTATGTTGAGACTTACACATGACCTGTTTCGTGGGCGACCACAAAAGCAGAAGAAAACCCATCTTCATGATTTAGAGTGCAGCTTCTTACCGGATGACACATGCCTGTGACGGGAGCATAGCCTGTGGAGCACATAAAAAAAATGGAAATGTTTTCAAAGCAAGTAAGTGAAGGATATTGAGTTTCTCGATCGTCCAGGCCATAGTTGTCCCAAAGTTTCTTTTTCAAAAGGCAGCTGGACTTTTCTTGGTTTCCCCCCGCCCCCCTTGCAAACATTTTGCCTCTCATCTAAGAAGCTTCTTCAGATCTGACTGAATGGTGGAGAATAGAAGGATTTATATTCTTTAATATAATAATTTATTTTAATATAATTTAAGGTCCAACACTCTTCATACTTTACATAAATGACCTTTGCGATCATATTAAAAGCAACTGTGTTCTCTTCGCTGATGATGTTAAACTTTTCAACACCACCGACAATGCAACTACCCTTCAAAAAGACCTCGACTATGAGTCAGATTGGTCTAACAAGTGGCAACTTCAAATCTCAACCAACAAATGCTCTGTCTTGCACATTGGCCAAAAAAAAAAAAAAAAAAAAAAATCAAAACATAAAATACAAATTAGATGGACATGACCTTTTAGATGACCCTCACTCTGTCAAGGACCTTGGAGTACTCATATCAAATGATCTAAGTGCCAAAGCCCACTGTAATAACAGTGCCAAAAAGGCATTAAGAGTTGTTAACCTAATCTTGCATAGCTTCTTCTCTGATAATGTTGTACTACTAACTAGAGTATGTAAAACATTTGCTAGACCAATTCTTGAATACAGCTCATCTGTCTGGAACCCGCAGTGCATATCGGACATAAATACAATCGAGAGAGTCCAGAAATATTTTACGAGAAGAGTCCTCCATTCTTCTAACCGCAATAAAATATCTTATGCCACCAGACTCCAAATTTTGGGCTTAAACAACTTAGAACTATGCCAACTTCAGTCTGACCTAAGCATAGTTGAGAACTTAGGGTGGTTGAGGGCAATTCTGGTCACCACGTAATAAAAAAAAGAGGTTGAGACTTTGGAAAATGTGCAAAGAAGAGCAACTAAAATGATTCAAGGCCTGGAGACTAAAACATATGAAGAACGGTTGCAGGAATTGCCAGTCTTGAGAAAAGAAGGACTAGGAATGGCATGATAGCAGTATTTCAGTATTTGAGGGGCTGCCACAAAGAAGAGAGAGTCAAGCTCTTCTCCAAAGCACCTTAGGGTAGGACAAGAAGCAATGGGTGAAAACTAATCAAGGAGAGAAGCAACTTAGAACTTAAGGAGAAATTTCCTGACAGTTAGAACAATTAATCAGTGGATCAACTTGCCTCCAAAAGTTGTGGGTGCTTCATCTCTGGAGGATTTTAAGAAAACACTGGATATAGGGTCCTCTGCCTAAGCAGGGGGTTGGACTAGAAGACCTCCAAGGTCCTTTGAAGCTCTAATCTGATTGATTTATTGATTGAGGGCTGCTACCTCTAGTGCAGGCCTGTAAATCTCCTGGCCTATGGGCCGGATGTGTCATGCGGTGGCCATGCCCACGCCCAGTTTAGCGAAAGGGAAAAAAAGTCCCGATAAGTCATGTGATGATGTCGTTGACGACATGAGTTTGACACCCTTGTTCTAGTGAGAATCAGTTTGGTGCAATATTGAAGGCACCAGGTTAGAAGCTGGGAGTTCTAATCCTGCGTTAGGCCCAAAGTCAAGTGGAATGACCTTAGCCCAGCCATTCTCTCTCAGCCCTAGGAAGAAAGCAATGGCAAACCACTTAAGAGCCGAGGTGGCGCAGTGGTTAGAGTGCAGTACTGCAGCTACTTCAGCTGACTGCTAGTTCAGCAGATCAGCGGATCAAATCTCACCAGCTCAGGGTTGACTCAGCCTTCCATCCTTCCGAGGTGGGTAAAATGAGGACCCAGATTGTTGGGGGCAATATGCTATTTAGTATACTGTCTTTGGTGTAAGCCGCCCAGAGTCCTCGGAGAGTGGATGGCATAGAAATAATAATAATAATAATAATAATAATAATAATAATAATAATAATAATAATAATAATAATAGAAGATAAGCAGCAAGAAAAAATCACAAAGTACTAGGATTTGCAAATTGAAGTTGAGCGACTGTGGAAAAAGAAATCGTGTGTTGTCCCGATTGTAATTGGAGCCCATGGAGCAATACCCAAAGGGCTACCCCGCTATTTAGAAATTCTAAATTTGTCAGACTTGAATATTTTGATTCTACAAAAAACCACCTTACTCGGAACAGCTTACATCCTCCGACGATACCTTAACAGTTCCTAGGTCCTTGGTTAGGACTCGAGCTGCTGAGCTATTAACCAGCCTCAAAGGCTGTGAATCTCACTAAAGATTAAATAATAATAATAATAATAATAATAATAATAATAATAATAATAATAGTAACAACTTCCCACAGAAAGCTGAAAACTTCAATGACTTGTTTAGGCTGTTGTCAGGAGTCAACACTGTCTCAAAGCACAAAATTCCCCCTCAAAACATCTTTAACAAAGCATCACGAAGCAGTTGTGTTCGTGGAAAACTGGGCAGTTTAAAATGTCCTCCTCTCGTCTCGTCTCTTTGGGTTTACAAGCTCTGAGCTGAGAGGAGTTTATTTTGGCACAGAACAAATTATCTGGGCGGTCTACTAAAGCGCCCTCAAAGCCCACTTGATCAAAACCACTTAAGGTTGCGGCAAGGTGGAGTTCTTTGAAGCTGTTCTTATCATCGGAGGTCATTCCACAAGCCTTCGTGGGAATCCTGTTTCATTTCACTCTTGTAACAACTGAAGAGTTCTTCCCAGCTTTTAAAAACTGAATTTCCTCAAAGAATATCTCAGGTCAGGAACTCCATGTTTACTTGGGCTCACTGCTATGAAAAGTAAGGATGGTCTTATGTTAAACTGGACTCCTTGTGACCTGATGGAGATGGGCACAAAATGGCAGCAGTATGGAAGTGTTTTTTTTACATGCCCTCCTGGTATGTTTTCTTTGGCTGGCCAGTCACTAAGTCATTCATTCATTCATTCATTCATTCATTCATTCATTCACTCACTCACTCACTCACTCAATCAATCAATCAATCAATCAATCAATCAATCAGAATACAATAGTGGCCAAAATTGTGGGAACCTTTTGGGAAAAGTGTATTTTCTAAAACTAGTTAATAACACCACTTTTTTGGGGGAGTAGTACCATAAAATTATATATCAATGGGAAGATAATTTAATGAAGAATGTAATGCATTAACTTTCACAAAGGATTGGCTATATTTCAAGAGCAGTTACAGTATAAAGAAGAGAAGTGAAACATGTAGAAAAAACGAGATAAACAAAAATGATCCCCATGTCAGTTAATACTTAGTTGGGTAACATTTAGCATGAATTAGGGCCTTACAATGTCTTCCCACGGAATGAACCAAATCTTTTAGTTCTGCAGCTGTTATAATGTGAAACCAAGATGGAAGGATCGCTTCCATTAACTGGGTTTTATTGCTTCTGACTAACAAGTTTCTTTAGTCGGCTCCATAGATTTTCAGTTGAGTTAAGGTCTGGACTATTCCCAGGTCATTCCAGCAGTGAAATATGATTATCTTGAAACTCAAAAAAAAAAAAAAAAAGTGGTGTTATTAGCCATCAAACCTCAAAAATATACTTTCCCCAAAAGGTTTCCACAATTTTGGCCACTACTGTAGAACCCAAGGGATCATGGAGGTCTTCTGGTTCAACTTCTTGCTCAAGCAGGAGACCTTATATGATTTCAGACAAGTGACTGTCCAGTCTCTTCTTAAAAACCTTCAGTGATGGAGCACTTCTGGAGACAAGCCATTCCACTGTTTAATTGTCCTTACTGGTAGGAAGTTTCTCCTCAGTTCCAGGTTGCTTCTCTCCTTGATTAGTTTCCATCCATTGTTTCTTGTCCTGCCTACAGGTTCTTTGGTAAATAAATTGACCCCCCCTCCTGTTTGTGGCAGCCCCTCAAATATTGGAAGAATGCTATGAACTGTTATGCTGTAATACTACTATGAAATGAACTATTGCAAGTGAAGGACTACTTGTACCCCAAACAGAAGATGACCAAAGCATGAGTGACCAAGCAGAGAGAACCTCTATCAGTGAATACTGCAATGCTCTCTACATGGGGCTCCCCCTGGGGTGCACCCGGAGGCTCCAGTTGGTCCAGAATGCGGCCGCACGAGGGATTATGGGAGCGACGGGGCGCTCCCATGTGACACCTCTCCTGCGCGAGCTGCACTGGCTTCCTGTGGTCTTCAGGGTGTGCTTCAAGGTGTTGGTGACCACCTTTAAAGCGCTCCATGGCTTAGGGCCAGGGTATTTACGAGACCGCCTTCTGCCGCCAATAGCCTCCCACCGGCCAGTATGCTCCCACAGAGAGGGGCTCCTCAGGGTGCCGTCGGCCAGACAATGCCGGCTGGCAACCCCCAGGGGGAGAGCCTTCTCTGTGGCGGCACCTGCCCTCTGGAACGACCTACCCCCAGAGATACGCACGATACCAGACCTCCGGACTTTTCGTCGGGCCCTGAAAACACATCTTTTTCACCTAGCCGGGCTGGCTTGATCCCATCCCTTTGGTTTTAATTTGTAATTGGTTTTAATTCGGGTTGTTTTAAATGGATAGCCAAAATTATTTAATGTTTTTTAAGTTGTTTTTAAATTTTATATGTTACGTTTTTACTATGGCTGTTCACTGCCCTGAGTCCTGTTGGAGAAGGGCGGTATACAAATAAAATAAAATAATAAAATAAAATAAAATAAAATAAAATAAAATAAAATAAAATAAAATAAAATAAAATAAAATAAAATAAAATAAAATAAAATAAAATAAAATAAAATAAAATAAAATAAAATAAAATAAAATAAAATAAAATAATAAAATAAAATAAAATAAAATAAAATAAAATAAAATAAAATAAAATAAAATAAAATAAAATAAAATAAAATAAAATAAAATAAAATAAAATAAAATAAAATAAAATAAAATAAAATAAAATAAAATAAAATAAAATAAAATAATAAAATAAAATAAAATAAAATAAAATAAAATAAAATAAAATAAATAAAATAAAATAAAATAAAATAATAAAATAAAATAAAATAAAATAATAAAATAAAATAAAATAAAATAAAATAAAATAAAATAAA